>JAZHYW010044700.1:0-13397 GCA_037355805.1 Ixodes ricinus | reverse complement strand
ACTTCTCTGCTAGACAACGCTTTAAAAAATCTTGTCAACACAAAAGTACATGAAGCTGTCATAAGACAATTAGAACGCATTAAGGAGGCAGGGTATAAGAGTAGCATTGTAGAGGGGGTCGCAAGGAAGTGTGTGGTGAGACTCAGAGGAGAGGTGAGGAAAGAAATGGAGAAACCAGAAAGGGTAGTGTGCATTCCTTATTTCCATAAATTTTCGCACAACTTGTTGGCGGTTGCTGGGAGGTTCGGGATAAAGGTGGTCTTCACTTCCGACTTTAAGTTGAACAGGCTTACGCCGTTCGCGGGAGGGGCGCGGGGTTGTCAGAAACGGCACAGAGAAGCCGCCGTTGATTGCCAGGTTGGTGTAGTATACGATATTCCAATGGCCTGCGGTTTCACCTACGTGGGGCAGACAAAAAGGTGCTTGAATGAGAGACTGCTTGAACACATGAGGGCAGTTAAGAACGGGTCTCCAAACTCGGAGATTGCGAAACATGTACAGGAGTGCAACAATTGTCTGCCGGATTGGGGTCTACTGTTGTTTTGAGCAAAGAAAAAGATTGTGCAAAAAGAGTTTTGAAAGAGACAATTAGAATCACGACTGTAGGCAACTGTATCAGTCAGCCGTCAATCGCATTAGACGAAGCGACCCGGAAATTTTTGCTGTTGTAATTTTTTTTGTCGGTTGATTTGTTTAGGAGTGGGGTTCTTGTACGTGATACTTAGGCCTTGGAGCGTGTGTGAAGGTGTTGTACGTTGGGTTCGACCTTGGGGGGTGCGACAAAGGGGCTTGGGTTGCAGTTCTGTGTATGAAGTGAGTTCGGAGGTTTGAATTGTTATCAGACTAGACGAAAGGACCAAAAAGCTTTTAGTGTTTTTTTTGTAGTGTGGGGTTTTTGTTTTGCAATGCTGTGTACGAACAAAGTGCAAATGGCATGAAAAAAAAAGTCAAGACGAGATGTACTCTGGCTAAAAGTTCCAGTGACGTGTGCAGTTCCGGAAGACGTGTGGGAGAGATGCTATATAAACGACTGTTCAAATAAATTTTAGTAGCTGCGTTTGAGACGTTTTGTGTGTTGTCCCCTTTTTCGTCCGTCGTCTCCGGTTTTCAAAAATGCTGAACGTAGTGTAGTATTCAGTGTTCACTGACGTAGTGTACTAAACAGAAAAACAAGATGATTTACAAAAATGAAAGCAGTCTACAACCCCTGTAACGCCGGATTAGAGCGCAGCTCTTGAGGAGGAGGATGGAAGGGTACTGAGAGATAGGCGACTTTCTGAGGTCACCTGACCTCAGGGGGGAGGTCCACGTGACTTCAGATGAGGGTCAAGTGACCTCAGGAGGTTCACGTGACCTCACGGGGGGTTATGTGAGGGTAACTCATAAACACTCTGACCCTCGTGAGAGTAATCCTCGTAATCCTCTTGAGGATAACCCTCGTAACCTTCGTGAGAGTAACCCTCGTAACCCTCACGAGGGGTAACCCTCGTGACGTCATTATGGGAAGCTACCGTGTTACGAGCTCGGTGACTACGGAAGGTCATCACCGAGACCTGACAATATGGGGGTGGTCGTTCGATGCCCGGCGTAGCCGGTAAGCAAACGCAGAGAATGAGACGGAGGCGTGTCATCAGTTAACAACAACAAAACAGTGTTTATAGGCTCGAAACGAACATATAAAGGGAATTAAAAGGAGCAGAATGTACATTTTACAAGACAGTCATACTACGAGCGAAAACATATCGAGTTAAGCACAGAGAAATGCGTTACACACTGAGATAAGTACGCGTCTACAAAGTTCAAGACGAAAGTAAGAGTCCAATTAGCGACAGTCGAAAAGAAAGTTCAGAATGGGAGCAACATACAGTTGACCGGGGAGCACGGCGGCAGTCCATCCACAGAGACGACACACGTAGAGCGGCCCCCGAAGCGGCGCTCCTATCCGGGGCAGCATGCGGTCGGTCTCGGAGATGCGATGCGGCGGCTCGGGTTCCCGGGAGTACGCGGCGGCGGCGGCTTTCCTCCCCGAAGAGCGGACTGAAGCTGTGGGCCCAGTTGGCTTCCTTTTAACGGCGTCCGACGCTCACGGCCGAGGCACTCGCGCACGCTTGTTCACGCACGGGGTCGGATCGAAACAGCACCAACCAAAAGCGCACAAAGTAGTTCATACAAAAAGGGAGGAACACGTAGACACGGCACCTTTGACACCGCATGGCCGCCATATTGAAGTTATAAAAAGTAAAACATAGCTGAAACAAGAGGCCCCTACGTCAACAACTTCTGTCCTGCTAAGGGTGACCTTGCAGGCGAGAAAAGTTTACCAATACACAAATGGAGCTTAAGACTCTGGGCGCAGTGCGGGTGACTTTCAGGTTGGAAAAAGTAAGAAAGAGACAAGACATGCATCACGTACACTCCCGCTCGCGAACCTGCGAGAGGTTGAGCTAACAAGGAAGAAACTAGCAGAACGAAAAACAACGCGCACGTACCCGTGCTTTTGCAGCGACTGAACCAGCGACAGAGATACATACAGGCTACGAGGAGAAAATATGTTTACGGAAACGAAAACGCGTTATGTTTAAATAAACGTAATAAAAATAAATTACAGGATGCCGCTACTTCTGTGACACGGCCCCCACTTTCGGAATATGATCATATAATATTCTAGACCCACAGAAGTTGGCGCGCAGGCCTGTGTATAGAATGCAACACACAACCCTTGCATAGGCAAGCACATATGTCAACTCAAAGTACACATCTAATATAATACTTGGATGTCAAAACAGTGCAGGCAAATATCATGCCGACCAGTCTACAACCTGCTGAGATAATCAGCTCCCATGTTTTCCTTGCCCTTGATATGCTCGACGCTAAACGTCGAGCATATCAAGCGATACTCTTGGAGCAGCAAGCTCCAACGCAGGACTCGGCTGTTTAGCTGCCTCGCTTTTTGGATGTAGCTCAGCGGTTGGTGGCCCGTCTGCACTAAGAAATGCACGCCGTATAGGTAGGTGGCGAACTTTTGTACCCCCCAAACTAGCGCTAAGCACTCTCTCTCGATTGTGCTGTATGCTGCTTCACTGGGGAGAAACTTTCTGCTAGCGTATGCCACCGGGTGGAGCGTGCCGTCTAGCCGCTGCATTAGTACCGCGCCAAGGCTGGTATCTGAGGCATCCGTGCGTAGCACAAACTGCTTGGAGAAGTCTGGGAGTCGCAGTATTGGAGGGCTTGAGACACGGCGCTTGAGCACCTCGAAGGCTTCTTGGTGGGCCTGCGTCCATTTGACCACGTTGTTCCCGCCCTTCCTCGTGAGCTGGGTCAGTGGCTCGCTGATTCTGGCGTAGTCGGGAATGAAGGCGCGGTAATACCCAGTCAAGCCGAGAAATGCTCGTACCTGTCGCTTTGTTCGCGGGGCTGGCGCCGCTTGGATCCTGTCTAGAGTTTTCTCCGAGTGGAGCCAGTTCACCGCTGCCGATCCGATGCCCCAGGAACTCGATGTTTTCCCTTCCAAATTCACATTTGCCGGGTCGCACTGTCAGTCCGGCTGTCTTGATTCTTGCAAACAGCTGCCTCAGAGAAGTGAGATGCTCCTCCCACGTAGCACTGGCAACTAGGGCATCATCGTAGTAGTGCTGCACTCCCGGAATTCCCTCCACAACTCGGTGCATCAGTTTCGAAAACACGGCGGGTGCTGTCTTTATGCCGAATGGCATGAAACGGAATTGGAAGAGTCCCGACGTGGTCGAAAACGCGGTCTTGGGCTTGGACTCTTCGCTCAATGGAATTTGCCAATATCCTTTGGCGAAGTTGACTTTCGAGAAGTATGTGTTCTCTCCAGCGGCAGCGAAGACCGCGTCAGCTCTTCAATTCACAATTCATACTCGCAGAAAAGCTTTCGCACTATCACTAAGAAGCATAGACGCCTGGCTTATGCAATTGCCGATCGACCTAATGTTTACTGTCTCTGTTACAACCCTCTTGACGTCATTGACCTCTATGCATACTACCGTTGTACCGGATCACTCGTCTGTGCAGTTTCTGCACTCTTGTACATGTGTCGCAATTTCAGAATTAGGCGTTTTTATGTTTACGTTTCTTTTGTGTACAGTGAGACGATCGTTCAACCATCTTGAGGTCTGCCCTATATACCTAAAACCGCAAGTCATCGGTATCTCGTAAACGACAACCAGTTTCACAAAGCACAGATTTTTCCCTGTGGCCCTTTTGGCACCCTTGTTTTCTATTTGAAACGGGGTGAGGTTGCCCAACTTAAAGTCCGAGCTGAAGACCACATTAACGCCAAAGTTTTTTGCACACGCTTTTACATTGTGTGACACGGTGTGAATATAATGCATCACAGCGTTTTTCCCCACATACAGAACCGCTTCAATGTCCCTTTGAGCAATTTAAAATATATGTCCGCAGTTGAATCCCGAAGGAAGAAGGGCTTCGATTTCGGAATGTTTCTTTATTATTAGCTAGGATGTGCCAAACATATGGCTGATGGGGAGAACAGCTGAGAAAACGCGGACCACGAAGAAGAACAAGGACGACAGGGCAATGCTGTACTCGCAACTGAAGATTTTGAATAGAGGAAACAGATTTAAAAGAACACATACACAGTATCTTAAAGGATCGCACAAAAACACAGGGCCACTGTCACTAACCGACAAACGCGTTAGTAATCTACATTTCTTACCCGTTCACTACGTGACTCACTTTTTCCCGCCGGAAAGGCATTTCTTTTTCTGACAGCGGCAACAGAAGCTTCACTAACACATGAATGCCCATGACACGAAATATGGAAAGCTTCTATTATCTCACTTATCACCCTATCCCTGTGTGTGCCCAGAATGGTGACCCCGCCAAAATAAGGCCGACACTTGTACTTTCTGCCTTGAACTGGCAGAAGCTCCCGAACCGTGGCTCCGAGCGAATAAGAATGTTCTCTTAATCTATCATTCAAACGTCCACCTGTTTTTCCCACATAGCATCTGTTGCACGACAAAGAAATCTTATACACAACAGACAAAACACACGCGACAAAAGGTTTTCAGTGCTCCTTGGTGCACTTCGCCTTCGAATGTCCATCTCCACCCTCACCAACCCTTGAACGTATATGTCCTATTTTTGGGGCACCGAAAACACTACCGGTATCCCATATCTACCACCTACTTGTTTCAAGTTTTGGGACACACGGTGGTGGTAGGGATCACCACCATGCCCATTGGTTTTTCAGTTACGCCTTTGCCCACTCTACCCCTTAGCTTTTTCAGAAGTGTGCTTGGCTACTTCTGTCAAGAGTTCAAACGGGAACCCCGACTGCTTCAGTCTATTAATTTGCCTTTCCAAACCTTCGGTCATCTTGTGGGAACACGATTTTGGAAAGCCGACCCAAGGCACGACATCGCTATGACACTCTTGACCACTTTTGAGTGGGAATATTAAAAATCCAGAATCACCCTAACTTCGCTTCACCTTCCGTCCAGACGCAGCCGATGCTACGAGATTATATGACGAATCACATAGCGTCAAAGGGCACCATCATGGTGTTCGTAATGATTCTGTCTGTGTTTTTCATCGCTGAGCCAACGGTAACAGACGTCTGGTGGTCTGCCTTTTGCGCTGCGGAGTCCTGCACCCGACTATGTTGCGCCCGGACAGGTGGCGAGCATGGAATGGGGTGACGAGAGACATAATATAGGCTTTCCACATTTCGAGTCATTGGCATTTATGTGTTAGTGAACCTTCGTTGGCACTGTCCGGAAAAGAGATGTCTTTCCTGCGGGGAAAAATAGGCGACGTAGTGAACGGGTAAGAAATGCAAGTCACTGCCAGGTTTCTCGGTTGGCAAGTGTGGGCCCTGTGTTTCTTGTGCAATCTTTCAAAATACTGTGGATGTGTGTTTTCTTCATCTGTTCCTTTAATAAAATTCTTCAGTTGCGGGTACAGCATTGTCTTGACGTTTTTGTTCTTTTCCGTAGTCAGCTTTTTCTGAGCTATTTTTTCCCGTGATGTATAACGTGAACACTCTGGATCAGTTCACCACCTTATTGCCATATTAAAGTTCATGGCATTCGTTTTAGCTCTTTCGGGTTTTCTTGGTTTAAGTTTGCCGTAGGTGTTTTCACTCCTGCAAAACAAAGAAGTCGTCTTTATCGATGTGCGTCTTTGGCTAACATCGGTGTGGTGTATCGTTTGTACCTTTTGTGATCTCGCCCTATTGTTCGCCCCCGTAGGATTTTCACGAATTTCGGTAACCAAGAATTGTCCAAACAAACCAAGCAAGTGGTGGGCAACGTGTACGCACAAGTGCGACAGATGGTACCGGGGCTCTCTATTGTTTCGTTATACCGGTTGGTTAGCGAGCTCACCGGCGTAAGCGAGCAGCGGTGGGGATTGAGCCTGCAGGATCCCTAAGTTCTGCAGCGCGAGCTTTCGCTATACGTGTTCCGAGCTATGGTGCGCCACTTGACCCCCTAAGGCCAGCGGTGATTGAACGCGATCCAACTGGAATTTGTCTCTCGCGCTGTGGCGTGTGCCTGGCAGCACCAGAAGAGTTTACGTATCAGTGACATGACAAACACTGAAGCGCTGATGAAATTCGCAGCATTTCTTCAACGGACGCTGCATATCCGCGTCAGTCGCAGGACAAATAAATTCTGAGGAAATTTGTCACGGTGTAATTTACCTGGCAAGTCGGTCCGAGTGCTTTAGTCAAAGCGCTGGCTGCGTTTGAAAATGGGTGAAACGTTGGGTATGGGATGCGGATATGCCTGCATGCCCGGCGATTGCGGTTCAGCACCCTGAACCGCAATCCTCATACTTAAAGACGAACTGCGGCCCCCTACGTGACTGTCACACCAAAACCCAAACTGAAACCGAAACAAAAAAGTCCGGTACTGCTTGGCGCCATAACAAAGTCGTGTTAGCTATGCCTACCTCCCCTCTGGCTTTCTCTTCATTGCTACAGAAAGTGGTCCCCGAGTATAGGCACGCCCGGGGTTTTGTTTCTTAATCTATCAGTGACTATAGTTCCTTAGTGTATATTTTTATGTTAATTTAAATATGTGAACAAAGTAACTTGATATGAAACTGATTAAACGCTTTTAGTAGTTTTGGATTACACTGGATTACAGTTATGGGAAGGCTGTGATCAGGTGCAAAAATATAAAATATCGGCACGGTTGGAGGCTTCTTCAATTGCACTGCAGGGGCTGTCAGTGTAGGCTGGGCCCTGGCGGGGTCTACCCTCGGAGGTCGGAAGTAAAAAGTGACAAGAGAAACTATAGATTGTTACTTTATCACTGAAGTCTGGGGGAGGGATCGAAACTTCTGTGGCTTTCTTTCGAAAGGGCTTTGCGTTCCTGCAGTCAAATATGAATTGGGTTGCGTGGGGGTCTTCATTCCTTGGTAACGACGTGGTGCTTAGTTTGCGAGTATGTTTATATCTGTGGTTTTATTTTAGCTACTTAACTTGCGTTCTTTTAGGTTTTCTTAGCGCCTCATCCCCATCACATCAAAGTCAACTATCTGTTGTTATATTTTACAGATGGATCCAGCGCAAAGGAAAGACATCAGTAAGACTACCTGATAGTTCCTTGCATTGAAAAACGAAACGGGATGCCGAAAGCCTCCGCAAGAACGGGGACTTGGCTGCCAAGTTTTAAAGGCTTATCACAACTGCCCCAGCATGGCCCCGACAGCATCCATAGCTGGCTCATCGCAGGTAAGAGTGAAGCTTCGCCACCGCTTATTCATCTTATAAGTATTTTTTTTTATTTATTGTCGCAAGCGTTTGTGGTCACTGAGAGATTACCACTAGGCAAGGCTTGGCAGAGTCCCGAGCACCTTATCGTCGCCCCTGCAGCCAATGGGCGTGCGCGGCATTTGCTGATAAGAACCCTCAAGAACTCATTACAAAGCTAGAAGTGTAAACATAAGGAACCACGTCATTCATTTCTTAATGATGTCCACGACCACAACGATAGTATTTTCTTAGCAGATTTTAAAAGTCTTCGCCAACCAGTTATTTTCGTACGAATCTTAATTAAACCAACTAGCGCCAGTGACTATCCTATCTACAATGTGTGCCTAATTGTCATTGAATGTTTATAATGCAGCAAATAAAAAAAAGAATACGAAGCTCTCATTTCCGACTTATCAGAATGACATTGAAGGTGCACTAAAGACGGTTCTAAGATCGTCTCTTCTCTGTGATAACAATATCTTACGGGCTCCAAGCATCCTAAAAATCCAAAAATGATGCTTGTGCGACGTCTATTGCTCTACTAAAGATGTGATAGAAGTTCGTACCACGCACTTCTCTGAGTAGAAAACTCTGGAGCACAGAATCCAGCGGAGGCGTCGGCGGCGTGACGACGGGCGCGCATCAGCCAGTCGCAAAGCCGCCTTCTCTAGGAAAGGCGGCTTGCGATTGGCTGACACCCGGCCATCGTTACGCCACCGGCGCCTCCGCTGAATTCTGTGCTCCAGATGTTTCCGCTCAAAGGGGCATGGCACGAACTTCGATCACATTTTTAGGTGAAATAGACGTCGCACGAGCATAATTTTTCGATTTATGGGTTTCAAAGATCCCGTACGATGAGTTATCACCAAGAACAGACGATCTCAGAAACGTCTTTCGTGCACCTTTAAGCGTCCATTAGCGCCATCTTGAGAATGCAGCTGAATACAGTGTCTCAATCTAAAAATAATGTAACTGTCCTAACATTTTCGCGGAAAAATATAATTGCTAATCGATTGAATCCACGTAAAAAGCTCGACAGATGAGAAGAACAGCAAGGCCGTGGTGTGACACTGAGCATGGCGTGGGCGAATGAAGCGTTAAATTGTCGCGTGCATGACCAAGAAGGAACGCTTCTCAGTTCTTCTAGAAGATTCGAGTTTGCTTTTACTCCGAGTATGAAATATAAGGAGACAAACATTACCTTGCCTAGTCAGTCTCACCATAAGCTCACTCCCGAACATTCTAGGTCGAATATTTGAGAGCCCGAATGTAGTAGATAGGGGAGCCGACCGGTGCCTCGACGGACTCACTCTCGAGCTACCCGACTGTCACGCCAACACTGCGTCGCTCGCTGCTGCCGCTGTTGACGCTTGCTGCTGCTTTCTCGACGCTCGTTCTTCCTTTTGTTTCTATCAAAAGTACGCAGATTAAACCTTCTATTTTCAGTTTATGTTCGTCGAGCCTTTTTCATCCGCGACAATATTCAGTCTTACATAGCAAACCGACGTTTTTTGTTGAAGTAAAAACTTCAAATAGCTGGGTTGCGTTATTTATTTGTTTGAAATAGAGATTAGAGCATCACTAATTGCAAAACGCAATGTGGAATACGCTAAATTGCTGTGAATAATTTGATCGTATTCCTACTGTACTTATTTTACATCGTTGTTTTGGTTTCGATTAGTGAGAAGAAAGATCGGTGTCTCGCAGCATGACGACATACACTAGGAAGCGCAGTTATGACCGCTGTCACATGGGACAAACAAATTGTAGCATAAAAACAATATCCGGCATATAGAATCCATTATATATTCTACGCTCCGTAGTTGTTATATTATATGCTAGAGCTCATATGCCGCGCAATGTAATATAACACCATTCACTTAAGGTCGTGTTAACAGAACGAAGTGAACAATTGTGTATAACTGAATTAAAGCACCAAGGAAAGAGATTGGTGAAAAATGAACGGATATTCCTAATATTTTACTGCTGGCAAGTCCCTCAACAAATGTTCATCTTTGAATTAATTACCAGTATTTTTAACGTTGTTGTTCAAACGTACTTTGCCTTGACTTGCCCCACACTGTCAACACGCCTGGTTTAGTCGCCCCATTTGGTTCTATAGGAGCCTGCTCCATGTGCTGCTTCTTCGCCATGGCCGGAAGGCGTTCCTCTGGCTTCCTGTATGTATCCATCCTGGACACCTTCCACGTTAACCGCCAGGATGGGTCTTGGCCACTCATGATCATGGGGGCCCTTATCTACCTCTCAGGTACTGTAAGAGTTTTATGGCTACTGAAGAACTAAGAAGCGCAAGACGTTACGAGTGCAATCTTATTTTCGCTCCGCACCTAATGAGATCGCAGCATTAGTGGATAACAACTCTATAGAACGAATTCCAAACACAGAAGCGTAAAGATAAAATGACACGCCCTCTTTGTCTAACGTGTAGTTCGCAATTGATGATTGACTTCAAACAACCAGGGCTACAAGGCTTTGTTGAATAGTTGGAGACTCGAACAGAGTAGCTTGCCCGGAGCGGAGTCCGAACGTTTCTGCCGCAAGGTTAGACTAATTTAGTTACATGACTACATACAAGAAACCTTCAATACGGCATGATTTAATTTAGTCAGTCAAGAAAGAGCACACCTCGGAGCAGTGCCCTGCTCCATTAAAGGGTTGGTCTTTAGTAGGTTCCTAGGTAGGAGTTTCTCTGACTCATTTTTGGCAGCCAGTGCCAGTTGCATGTAGGTACGAAGCTTCTGGAGGCGACATGACGCTGTGAGCGACACGCCCCCAACGATGACCAAAACCAAGAGACGCTATTGGACGAAAAGGAGGACTGACTTGGCGCCAACAACTGCTTTTGTCACCCTCTCGTCTTCCTCCCGAGGGTGACAAAAGCAGCTGCTGGCGCCAAGTCAGCTCTCTTCTTCATTCAATAGCGTCTCTTGGTTTTGTTCGTCGTTGGGTGCGTGTCCCTCCACAGCGTCATGACGCCTCCAGTAGATTTCTATCTCCATGACCTGTTGCCAGCCGTCGCTCTTGCTTTCGCGTACACATTGCACCCAGGCAGCGAAACTGAGTCAAGAACGTAGTACATGAGCTTGGTTTTTGTTGACTTTAAGTATAGGTGGGCTCACGTAATATAGTTGAACACCTTTCCAGACGCGTAGTCTTCCGCGGCTCAAGGGTACGTCATTAGTCGACGAGAATGTGACCTTCTGTGCTTGTGAAACGATAACCAGAAATAGAAAACAAAAAGTTGCTTTACGGTGCCGATCCAGACGCCATAGACACTGGCTCATCTGGAACGCGTCGTTTCCCACGGACAAGCTCGCACCTGTGCCGGCAACCTCAGGATGAACTTCAAGGGGGCTACTGTTTAGACGACGTTAGGCAAAAACTCCAGGAATGTGATCCATGCGACATAGCGTCGGCGGGTCTGCAGGAAGAACCGGCATAACGAACAGGGAGTTTCCGTATTGTAGGTCGCAACAGCGTGCTGCACTGGCCGCACTTTGCCTCTGCTTTAAAAGGCCCTACTCTCTAGGCAGACTCACTCCCTCTATACAATTTAGTTTTCTTCAAAGTCATTCTGATGATTTCGGTATTTTCTAGCAACTTTCGGAAACATTGTAAAGAAATCAATCTTTACAGCTGGGTATTTAAACACTGATCGACTTTACTTGCACGATACCGGGAACAGTTTCGTATTCTTTTAGAAATAATTTATTTGTATGTTATATTCAACAAGCACTAAAACTAGATTCGTTACTTAGTCTAAAGAATACATTTTCGCGCAATCACTTTCAATGATTATCAAGTGAATGATCATTCCGTATGATTCATCGAGATCAAATTAAAATATTTGAGTATTCCATTCTTTCTTTTTTTAGTTTAAGCAACAAGAACGGGCTGAGGACCTTAAGTAGGAAGTCCTTGTCCATGAAAATATCTGTAAGGTGGAAAGACTCCAAAAAGATCGTATGGATTTATTTTTAACATCGATTTCTTCAAGAAAAAGTCAGAACTGAATGACGCACTGAACGTAAGGGCGCAAACGAGCTGGTGAATATTAAGCATGACAAAAACGACACCTTTTAGTGCATCTGTCTTTTTTACCCGCAGTCTGGTTTTTATTGTCGTGCTAGTATAATGTATACACTGGTTTTCTGCTTCTATATAGAAATATCGCGGTATGAGAATGCGGATATAAAAACGAATTGTGGGAAATAGTCCCTAGCGTTTAGTAAAGAGTTTTCTTAAGCCGATCGCGCTCGGGAAATCAGCTGGCTTTATTCTTTCACACTTTTTTGCAGGCCTCATCACAGGGCCGTTGGCGCACAGGTTCACGGCAAGGCCAGTGATAATCGCTGGAGCCCTCATCGCATCTGTAGGAGCGATGCTGTGCTATTTCGCGACGACCATTGGATTCCTCACTGTTACATTGGGCGTAGTTCATGGTAAGTTATGTCGAACCTATACGTCAGTACTCATTACGCATAAACAGGTATACTAAACACTGATGTAAATATATCTGAGCACATAACGTAACATAACACATAACAGATCTTAGATGGTGGGCTCGTTCACAATTCAAGCGCACATATGCAAAACAGCGGCCAAGTTATGAGATCGCGTCAGCTGCCATCCTATCTTAAAGGGGCCCTGCAATGGCTTTTTTACTAATTTTTTAATTTGCACTAAACATGAGCGCACTGAACGTAGTAACTTGATGACACTTTTCTTTTCTCGAATTGCGATTTATTTTAGAAGTTATAGGCAAATTAAAATTACAAAAACAAGCAAAAAATAACCTCCTTCATGACGTCCTTGGTCGCTTGAGTGGCCGTGAACTAGACGAGGGGTGGTGAGCTGAGCGAGCACTCACGGCTGCCGTGCTCCGTGTCGACGGCGCGAGAGGGCGCCACTAAAGCGTGTTCTGGATAGGCTGTATGCAGCGGTTAGCTAGAGCGGCTCTCATTGAATTTGCTGCGCGATTAAACACAAATTCGGCATGACACTTCATTGGCCACAAACGACAGCAAACACGGGGTAAATATCAGTTCAGAATGGGAGCCACTTCGCGCTGCCATACCGCGAAACGGCCAAACCGCAAGACAAAGCTGCTCACCGAAGGCCTTGGGAACGCTCAGAGCCGGCCGGGTCCTTCGGTCCCTACGGCCGCAGCGCCGCCGCGTACATCCGGGACCTTTCCGTGTCGGCGCCTGATCCCACTACTCCTTCTAGTAGGCGCCGCCTTTTCCACCGATTGGTGGCGGGTATGTCGTCGGATCATTTCTTGTTTCCGTACTTTATAAACTGCATTTGTTTCTTTTCTAATCTCAAATATTGAACAAAAACTACTTTTATGAATAATTGAAACGGTTCGCGCCACTTATATTTTGTATTTCGACTAAAAAGAAGCTTTTAGCGGCTCTGACCAGTAGTAAGCCCAGGACCTAAGACGTCGCATTACGCGCGCTTTCGGTACCGCGGGTCGCCCCCGTCGGTGGAGGAGGTTTCCGCGTCGTCCGGTTAAAATATGACGCACTGATATTTAGTGACTCTCTCCGTGCCCGATGGCTTGCCCGAACCTCAAGAGACGTGGAAACCGCAAAAAAGGTAGACGCTTAATTATGATTGC
>JAZHYW010044698.1:0-10667 GCA_037355805.1 Ixodes ricinus | reverse complement strand
GTGTTGGAGGTAACGCGTTACTAGTAACGACGTTACTGGTAACGCGTTACATTTTTCGCTAACGCAGTAACGTATTCGTTAGTATTCTGAATGACTAACGAGTAAAGTATTTTCGTTACTTTTTTACGGTATCGGCTACCAAAATTACGTTACTCGTTACTCGTTACTTTTGACCAAAACTGGCGAAATACATTAGGTATTTGGGAAAAGGTCACGACGCCTGATCTAACGTTTAGAAGAGCAATCTTGTGCATAAAACTGGAGACGTTAGGGGAACTAGATTTAGGCCACTAAGCTCAATGGAGGATCTAGCTTCTCTGCTCGAGGGGCAACTACTTGCGCTCGAGCACGCAATGCCCAGGCAATGCCGTATCTTGCTGCTAAGAGTTCTGAGCCTTCGATTTTCTAAAACGGTGGGTTTTCCACTTATCCGTCCATCTATTCACCCATCCATCTCAAAATCCTGCACAAGCTTATTGCTGCACGTAACCAGCATCCCTCAGAGTAAACATAAAAAAAAAATCTCACTTCTCGAAGGCGAAAAGAACCTTCGACCAACAGCTAATTCCTATCGTCCTCCTTTTTTTTTTTTTTTTTGACAGTGTCACCATTTACAAGGCTTGAACGAACGACTGCGTTACAGCCCCCTCCCTTCCCCTCCCTCCTCTTCCCCCTCTGCTTTGTGCAGCAGAGGTGGACAGCGGGGGTGTGTGTGTGTGGGGGGGGGGGGGGGAGAGACATCCGTTTACAACAGTGGACAACTAGTGGCGAAGCGATTTGCTCGTTTCTCTAGTTACAAAAAAAAAAAGAAACACCCTTTGTGAAACATTTGTCGCTGCCTCAAAGTTCCTGACCCACTTTTGTACACAGAAGAATCTTTCGCTTGATTAGTCTTTAATTCCCTAAGGTCATAATAAAAAAGGAAAAAAAGTTTTAAACCTGGAAAGAAAAACTTACAAACAGAAAACCTTTTTTTTTTTCGCAGAAAAATTAAGAGCTACTGCTGGTAAGAGGCAGCAAGTGATTATAACCAGTGTGCTGGTAACCGGTGTCCTGTTCCACATAGTGAAGTAAATCAGTCTCTGGTAATAGTATGAACCGGACTGTTACTAAAACCGGCGTAAAGATGAGGGGTGTTGGTTGGCTGGTTGTGTTCCAGCAGTCCCCGTTCGCATGCTGTAGTTTATAAAAGCCAATTGACTACCATCCCCGACTCATTCTGCGTGTGAGATGGACATGAATAACGAAACTCTGTCGCCATGGTCAGGAGTGAATGAAATGTATCAACTAAAGGAGACGGAATCAGGTAATTTACAGTTTCAATGCCTACTCTGCATGCCGAAAATTAAGCTGCTTCGCGCATCAAAACACTATGAAACCACTCTGTAAATGTCTATCTTTATCGAAGCTTGTTAAGGAGGCTTATCATACATCTCTGCCAAACATATGTACTCGAACACAAAAGTAACGTAAAAGTAACGTAAAAGTAACGTTCGTTATTTTTGAAGAGTAACGGTAACGGTATATCGTTACGTTTGTAAAAAAGTAACGAAGCTCAATAACGCGTTAATTTTTACCAAACTAACGAGTAACGCTATTTCGTTACTTTTTTCGGTAACGGGCACAAAACTGGCTCATTTCCACTTTACACTTAGAACCAGAGGTCCACCACGGTCGCTAACCTTAACGAGAAGGTATCGTTTTGTTATTTCGTATTTCTTTCTTAGATTATAAGTTGTCTTTGTGAAAGTTCTTGTATGCATTCTAGCTGTGGCACTTGTCTACCCGACAGCGTGCGGTATTTGTGCTTGTGGAAATGTCGTGGGAACTTTAAGTATCATGTTATGTATTATATTAGCCTCAATTTACTTAAGCAAGTGAGGGGTCTTTTATCTGTTTGCTTACTGTGGTTGTGCGTTCCAGGTTCCCTTAAACGCAAATATACAATCGGTACTAAACAAAAATATTACCAAAAGCTATAGACCGCCGGAACTATGAAATCGCCACATGTGGCACTGTATTGTCTCAAATACAGCGAGATCCGGGAGCGGTCGGGCGACATTCACCTCTCAATCTCGGGGGGGGGGGGGGGGGTTTGTTTGTTTTTTCGGCACGTTATATTTTATTAAGATTTTCTTTTTGCATCATCGGTACTGACATTTATGATTTCTTGCCATTTCAACCCTTTTTAACGATCTACTGACGGTAAAGCAGTAAAAAAATAAGGTATTGGTGCTTTCGGCAATCAAGCCAAAATAGACTTATGTGCGCATGCATGCGTGGCTGGCGAAAGCCTGAAGCCTGAACCCAGGTCTTGGCAGTATCGTGATGATGTATCTCAGAGACACTTTCGAGTATCTCGTCTCTGTGTATCGAGATACAATTGAAAAATTTATTTATATCTACGTAGTGAAATACAATTCTAATGCATATCTTGTATCGCGATACTTTGACAGACTTAGGTATCTCATTGCACTTGTCCTTTTTACGATAATTTTAAAAGTTAAAAACATCTGCTTGGTGCAAGTTGCTTCGGAATTCAGGAATATGAATCCGCCCTATAAGGTTACTTGCCAGAATAACAATATCAGCTCCCTCTCACGCGGCCCTCCACTCATTCCAATTTAGCAAAGTGAACGCTGTAAAGAAGTTTAATGGGGAAAAGGAACGGCTCTGTTGTCCAATCTCCCTACACTATGGGTGACTCAGAAGCACTTAAGACGACAGTTTGAGATTCGCCGTCATGGCAAAACAGGGTTCATTTCGGGCAGACGCCTTTTGTCAAGCATGGCAGGCACTCTTTACAGTTCTGTTACTATGTGGTTCAACGGGAGTGACGCCATATTTAACGGCATTAATGATAAGTAAAGAGTTTGAGGTAAGGGATAGTGCATAAAAATACATAAAAAGAGGAGCACATAACTCACCATTTGCATTTGCCACAAAACCCTCTCCATGTAGCACTGTTCGGGAACAAATGTATCTCTATAAGTATCTATATCCGTATTATGGAATACTTTTTCGCCGTTTTAGGCAGAAGTGTCTCGAGGGATATCCGGTTGCACATAAAAGGCAAATGTATTTTAGAATCTGTCTTTTGTGCCTTAAAACATGTGTATCTCAGCATTTGCATTCCCGAATGCTTTTTGCAGTATATCTCGTCTAGCCCTGCCTGAAACACATGTGAGCGAAAATTGCGACACACCGCGCCGCCAAGCAGCGTAACCCATAGCAACTCTTCGCACGTGACGGCCCGGCATTGGGCCACGTCATAGCGTCGGCGGGACGCGACGCGATTCTTGCTCACATGTGTTTTACGCTTTAGACAGAGAAGCGGTGTTCTGAGACCGTGCTTTGATGACCACTGTGCTGTGAAGGTCTGCAGTCTGCCGACCTCCCCCGTGCTATAAATATAGCACGCGCCAAGCAATTTCGATCCCTCTGTGTTTGCGTGACTGCACGCCAGGAGCCGCATATTCGTCAGCTTCGACAATCGCTCGTTTGTGCCCATACGTTTCAGTGCCGACTGTAGCATACTTTATCCTGACAGTTCATTTATTTTCAGGTGTCTCTTCGCGCGTTGCCTTCTTCCGATGCAAGAAAACAAACTGCGTCTCACAAATGTATCACGGCCTTGGAAGGCGCACCTGTTTCACATTCGGTCATGGGTATATTCAATTGCCCAAGACCGGCCCTGAGAAACACCCGCATTTTGCTGGCTAATTTATTTATTTATTTACACGAATACCTGCAGCGCCGTTAGGCATTATGCAGGGGGGTACAGAAAACATCATGCAATAACAATACATATTCATACAATAGATAAAAGGAACAACAATAAAACATACATTATTAATCGCGGATACAGATTTGCAGTTTATCATAAAAGTGATCATTATCAGTAATAGATACAATTTCTTCCCCAAGTTTATTCCACTCTCTAATGGTTTGAACAAAAAATGAAAATGAAAAACAGTCAGTATTGTAACGATATTCCTCGGCTTTTTTAGAATGATCCCTTCTTGCAGATGCATAGTGTGGTTCAAAAATGTAAAGACTTCTTTCGATACCAGTCCGTCCGTAATATATGCTGTGAAAGAATTTCAATCTCAAGCACTTTCTTCGCTCTTTCAGTGACTCCCAACCTAAACTGTTTTTCCTTTTTGTACAACTTGTATAAGGGCTGTAATCACCTGTAACGAACCGTACTGCCTGGTTTTGAACCCGTTCCAACTTTTGTTCAAGGTAACTTTGTGGTGGGTCCCAGATGACACAAGCATATTCTAAAATTGGCCGAATGAAAGAAAAGTATAATGTCTGTTTTACACTGCGAGACGTATTTTTAAAATTCCTGCGAATAAAATACAACATTCTACTAGCCTTAGCAACAGTGTTATCCACGTGATCATTCCACTTCAAGCTGGACGACAAATGAACTCCCAGGTACTTATAATTTTCTACACGGTCAAGTATCACATTTTTCAGTTTGTATTCGGTCGGGGAAGATGTACTGCGAGAAAAACACATTTGTTTACACTTGGAGATATTTAAGCTCATCTCCCAACGGTCACACCAGTCTTCAAGCACATTTAAATCGTTTTGAAGCACACTAGAATCTACGCCATTTTCAATAATTCTATATACTATGCAGTCGTCCGCGAATAACTTAATATGAGACTGTATATTCTCACAAATACTGTTAATGAATATAAGAAATAGCAAAGGCCCTAACACACTTCCCTGAGGTACTCCGGAGGTCACAATCACTGGCGAAGATTTTTTACCATTTAGTACCACAGTTTGCTCGCGATCGGAAAGATAGTCAGCAACCCATTTAACTATTTTATCATTGATGCCCAGAGATACAAGTTTGTTTAACAATAGATGATGTGGCACGGTGTCAAAAGCTTTGCGGAAGTCCAAGAATACGCAATCAACACTCTGTCTCTTGTCTATGGCACTTGAAATGAAATGGGTAAATTCTGCAAGCTGTGTAACACATGAATAACCTCGACGAAAGCCGTGCTGGCAGGGGGAAAAGAAATGACTAGAGTCAAGGTAACTATATATTGAACTATATAAAATGTGTTCAAATATCTTGGAAGCAATGCATGTAAGTGAAACCGGGCGGTAATTTTCAACTAGATTTTTTGATCCAGACTTAAAAATTGGAGTAACATTTGCTCTTTTCCAGTCGGTCGGAACTAGACCAGTGTTTAATGATTTTGTAAAAATTACTTTAAGGTACTCCGCTATGTCTTCTCTACAATTGTGAAAAATTACGGGTGAAATTTCGTCTGGTCCGTACGCTTTTGACGTGTCAATGTCTTGTAATAAAGCCTTAATCCCATCTACTACGATATTCACTTCGGCCATAACCACTCCTGTGGTCGGGTCAGACAAGGGATGGACATAGTTAGGTGCAGGAAGTGAAAAAACGGACTTAAAATATGAATTGAAATATTCTGCTTTTTCCAAGTCGCTATCTACTAACTTGCCATTTTGCAACAAACTAGGAACAGAGGTATCTTCTTTTTTATTTACTTTCACGAACTTCCAGAACTCTTTGGGATCATTCTTGAGTTTATCTTGAAAAGATTCGTAAAAGGTCCTTTTGTTTTCTTGTATATTTCTTTTAAGGTCTCTGGTTATTTCTTCGAGTTTTTGCCTAGCACTATCAGACTGATTTGTACGATACTTCTTAAAAGCTCGACGTTTACGCTTTATTTGTTTTCGAATTGGAAAATTAATCCATGGTTTATGTCTTTTATTTCCCTTATGAATTCTGAATGGTATGTAAGAGTTCACGAGTAGCTTAATCTTTTGTTTTAAAACATCCCACAAATGTTCAGCATCACACTCCACGCTCAAGTTTAAAAAGTGAGGAAAATAAACTGAAAGTTCATGAGAAATTTTTTCGTAGTCACCTCTATCGTACAGTATAATCTTTCGTGGCGGCATTGCCGTCTTATGAGTCTGATTCAGTGATAAATCACAGACAACGGCACTGTGGTCGCTAACACCAGGAATTACAGTGACATTAGACATAAGGCTTGGGTTATTGGTCAATAACAAATCTAAAATTGAATTGTTTCTTGTTGGTGAGAGAACAAATTGTTTAAGAGAAAACGAGATAATAAGGTCGTTGAAACCCTTATACAAGCTAGAGTTATCGGTGCAAAAGGATGTACTCGTCCAATCGACGTTAGGAAGATTAAAGTCGCCTCCCACAAGAACAGAGCTATCAGGAATCGAAGATAGTACATGACTAAGCTCATCTATGTCGTTTATGGTTGGGGGACGATAATAGGTGCCCAAGACTAGAGTGCCTCCTTTTGATAGTTGAACTCGGCACCAAATAGACTCTGTGTTATTGTGTGGTAGAAGGAGCTGGCTGCTTGCCCATCCTGCGTCGATTAATAAAAACACCCCTCCGCCATGTGCGTGTCGATCTTTACGGTAGACAGAGAAGCCACCAGGAAATACTTCACTGTCCAGCACGGATTCATCGAGCCATGACTCAGTGCCCATGATAATACTTGGCTTTATTGATTCTACAAGGCAAAAGAAATCATCTACTTTATTTTTAAGGCTACGGCAGTTTAGCAACAATACAGTAGAAAGAACATCCGACGATGTTGATGGGCTTTGAACATTTGTGGTCAAAGGGCTACGTCATTGTTGTGGCCTTGTGCTTCTCGTTCTGCGCACAGGGACTGCCTCCTTTCGCTCAGTGTCAGTGTCTGTTTGAGCAGTGATTTCGTTTGGTTCGCGTTTTTATGTAAATGTTTGTTTCTATAATATTTAGAAAATTCGACTTTAGAAGCAATATAAAAAAGTTTATTTATAACCACCATTTATGAGATGTTAAAAAAATAAACAAAACCAAAATGATAAACAGAACATTAGGGTGACTGTCGTCTTCGGTACACGGAGCGCGCCGCCGTCTCACATAATATGTGCGGGCTTCCTCCACGTTGGCTCTACAGAAAGGACACAACAGGTTCTTACAACATAGAGCTGTTTCCCTGGACAAGGCTTAACGCAGCCGTAGCTGTACCAAATAAAATGTTAATGCTCTGGACGCCGTTCTACTTTTGACGAAGGTCATTCCGAGTTGAACTATTTGATCGAGTCTACCTCGCTGCTTGAATCGCAATAAAAGTTTGAGTTCGGGCCAAAGAACAACAATTGTGACACATGACCGCGAGTGTCGAAGTCATGGTTTCGGCTGTGACGAAACTAAGCTGGATACGAACGCGTAAGGCTCGCTTGTCCCCCAACCTTTAATTCGAATATTATTTGCTTCGTCTTAAAGCATACGCACGTGCAATCGAGGCTGTATAAACCTAACAATGAGTAACCATTCCCATGATACAGTGCGGCATATCAAGACTTGTTGTTGCGTAAGATGGTTAAAGGTGATAAATGAGCTTGTCCGCGCCAACACAGAGGACGAACACGAAGGAGTGAACAAGGACAAGCGCCTGTCTTTGTTCACCCGATCGTGATTCGTCCCTTGTCTTTGCCCATACAAGTTTATACAGTTTTGGCTTTACATTAAAACGGTTTTAAACATAGTAATAAGAGTCGGCAAGTGTGTAAATTGCCTAGTCCTTGTTCTGACCTAGTTATATTTCAAGAAACATACAATATATCTGCAACAATCGGATATATGTTACATTAAAATACAAAAGATTATATAGCAAAAGAGATTCATTGAGATCCTGGCGTTTTTGACAAAAGAAGGTTATTCGTGCTGTTCATAGGTCTTGATATTGTTCAGTAGTTGAAATAATTTTCATTATAAGCATTTGTTTACGATAATAGTGTAACCCCTTTCATCAATAAATAAACTTAGAATATATATTACGAGCTCGAGAATTGTTTAAGGGTTATATTTTAGATTAAAAGTATAGTTTTTCATGTAATGGTATCTAGTGTCGTGTTCTAAGCAGATTTCAAAGTCACTTATTAGAGCGATTAAGATTTAAAAAAAAAGGGTTCTGGAATATGCTAGGAATTGCTCGAGAAATAAGATACAACGCGCTCAATCGAAGATGAACTCGTCGATAGATAACTCCTACCTTCAACGTTTAATGCATTTAAGTTGTCGACAGACTTTATTTATATATAGGTAATTCCTATCGGATGCGAACGCCAGTTGCTACCTTTGTCTGATGGTTTCACAAATAATTCCATAAATACATTCGCGAAAAGTAAGTTCAAATATTCACGTTTTGTTTCCACATCCGAACACTTGATCAGTCTAATAAACTTTTGAGAACTAGACTTGTGTATAAAAAATGAGAAAGGGAATGTAAAACTAAAAATAAACGTTTTAATTTAATCGACATTTTGCCCATTTCTAAAGAGAAAAGTGCCAGCATATCTTGCGTCGGCGACGGAAGATCGACCGTCCCCCAATATCGCGTTACTGCTGATTTTATGCAGTAACGCGATGCTGTCAGCGAAGTGTTCCGAAATAGAACACTCTCTGACCGCCAAGAATGGACTGTAACTTTCCAGAAAGGTACAGAGTTATAAAGGAAAGACATGGGCCATATGACGTTCGCACGCTGCTCGAAACCCGTACCTTCTCGTGTTCAGCCGCATGCGTAATATATTGAGCATCGAAAAATCTTTTAATAAGCGCGCGTATTAAAATATCATTGTAGTCAAGCAAGTCGCTGAGTGTATTTGAAATAGTGTCCTGTGATTGTCTTCCTAACTAATCTAAGTCTAAGAAATACAAAACATTACACAGTTAGCGCCTGAAAGTGATAGCCGAATTGTTTGGTATTTTCTATTGCAACTGAAAAGCAAGCGTTATACATTTTGTACATTCAGATACCATCTTAGGCGATTAAGTTTGGCGTTGTATTGTGTTCTGCAGGAGCGAGGTGTTGAAAAACTTCAATGGTGTATGAATCTGTGTGACTGTGTCGTGCAACCTACAGAAAGCATGTCCTGTGAGGCGCCAGTCTAGTACAAATTAGAAATCTCTCAATCAAAATAAGGGAAAAAAACTGACATGTTTGCGAACGTTTGCTTCGGAGGAGGATACTTTCAAAGTGAACGTGCCCATCTGAATAGTAAATTTGAGCCGCTGTAAAATTTAGGTGGGCATCGTAATGATTATTTTCTCTGTGATTACCGAATACGAAGTTTCGCAAGCAACTGTCATTGCCAAAATTGAAGCTGCAAGTTATAATTGAACTTCACGATTACTTATAATAATCACTCACACAACACTACAAAAAATACATTTAATTCGTTACACTAAAAAAAACACGTTGTTTTAGCCTGTACAACACGTTGCTAACCCTATAACATTTTGAAAGGTGTGTTGTAAATGTGAATAAACTTTAATGCTAATATCTAAAATAACCACGATATATTTATTTTATTTACAAGCAGCTAAATTTGCGAAAACGGGTTTCTGTTCTATTCACGAAAAACATGAAATTCAACAAAATATTTTAACGTTGTACAGTCAGCTACCTGCGGAGACTCTCCACAACTATTCACAACGCCAACGCCCTATAAATGGCGGGGCGGTAGTCCTAAGATGGCGGAAGAGACGGGGATAGATTCTCCAGAATTTCCCGCGCGCCTGCTCGCTGACTCTGGTCAGTGTTCTTATATTAATTCATTTGGCTACAAACACGAAGAGGGCAGGGCAGGAGCATATATTACAGGTGGCGGAGATGCTGACGTGCGTTCCAGAAAAATGAAAATGTTGAATATTAAACGTCGCGTAGCGGAACAAATCCATTCGCATTTAACGCACTCGCTTTTTTTTTTGTAAATACTGCACGACGCACGAACTCGCCTACCAGAACCCGGGTCTAACAGCAGCACCAAGTCCAACAATCCTGCCACCGTCTCTTCCGTCGTCCCCACTCCTCTGGTTCTTCGTTCATCCGCGAGAGGGCGAGCGACGGGCTGGAATCGGGAATAGTCACTGATATCTTAAGAAACGCGGGGCGTGGCAAATCCTGAGTATCTTACTGTCACTTCGCAGCCAATGGAGATTGCTTCAAATTCGCTAACTATTCCAATTCGAAAGAATGTAACAATCAAAACATTGCGTTCTTGTTTTGTTTTTGTTTTTTTTTCGGGTTCTTAGGGGTTGAATACTTGCTTTCATCTTCACTCCAGGCGCATGCCGACGCAAAAAGCTGATGGGACCAATCGGACAGAGTCAAATGAGTACAATCATGATGTTCGTCAAGTTTATTGATTGATTGGCTCCATTAGCACGTAGCGTCGCTGCCTCTGGACTTAAACGGAAACTAATTTTAGACCCTTTTTACCAAAACGCTGGCAGGAGGCGCTGTTGGCAAATGACGTCCCCAGGAAATTTCGGTCAAAGGAGGGACCAAAACCCATCATAGCACCGCTTCTTGCAGTGTTCATGAAATGTTCTATGAGGAGTTCTCCAGTTGATTAGTAAAAGGACCTGCTAACGAGATTTTGTGGGAGACTATTGAGTACTCCTGCAAGGCAGACCGATCCCCCTTTTTTCCTCTTCATAGCACAGCCGGACTACCTGTTAGGTGCTCAACTTCGTAATATATATCGAGCTTCATTGTCCAATAAATTTTGACATCAACAGGCTCGGAACGCCTGCCTAAACAGATCGACAGGGAGTTCATAGAAGG
>JAZHYW010044696.1:0-12683 GCA_037355805.1 Ixodes ricinus | reverse complement strand
TGTGATATCGTGCCAAGTGACGTCGTGCGGTGACGTGCAGGACGACGACAAGCCGGCGGTGTGATATCGTGCCAAGTGACGTCGTGCGGTGACGTGCAGGACGGGCAGGCGAGCGTGATCAAAACAAAACCGTTAGTTTGTTCAAAAGTTAAGTTATTTTACTGAAACTTTGACTGGGGAAATGGGGCCCGTTCTAGGTAGTTTGCGCCAATGAACCTGACGCATTCATGGGCTTCGTCGACAACCGTCTTATAGAACATTTCGAAACTAGCCCATAACTTTCAAATAAGATAGCGGTTCATTTTGAAGCCTTGAGCGTCTGGTACTAGACCTTATGAAACGTGAGGCGATACGTAGTTTATTTGGCGCTGATTAAAATACACTGGAAATGTTTGGGGACATCATATATATGCTTCCCTTACATGATTATGTTCTCATTTCACCAGTGAGTTTTTAATAAATTCCTATTCGGTGTCTTCCTATTGAAAAATAAGAATACTTTTATAACGTCCCATAAGCAGCATAACAAAATATATATGCTACATAGGGAGCATATCAGTTCTTATATAATCCAACATTTTCTGCGGATGTTTATTGGACACATTCATACAATTTTCTGAACATAAATCATCTTAGATATTGTTTAACACATGGGTCACAAAAACTCAAATATTATTTTTGTCTGTCCATTTTACAACATAGCTACCCCCGCCTTTACACCCAACGATCACTAATTTTCGACTCCACGACATCTATAATAACTTACACGGCTTTAAAAATGCTTATGGTCGGTTCTTTTGGCTCCAATTTCTTAATGAGCTGAATTTTGTTTCCAGCCATCGGAAGCTGGCATGGTGTTCGTGGTGATTCCGACGGTGATCAACGAACATTTCCTCAGGCACCGGGGCCTGGCCATGGGCATCAACTTCGCTTGGAGTTCCACAATGGGCAACTCCTCTGTTTTCCCCAAGCTCCTCGAGTTCTTTCTCGCACTACCACTACGGATTCCGGGGAGCCCTTCTACTTTTTCGGCGCCCTGTCTCTCAACTCTATCGCATTCAGCCTCCATTTCTGAGACAACCCGTCTGGCTCAAGCGTCATCTGGCCGAACAAGCGGCGCTGGCGGCCGAGGAACCTCCTCTGAAGGAGGAAGACGCGCGCGCTCCAGGACGGGGAGGCAGTGAAGAAGCGCCTGTCGACACGGGTCGTTCCGTCACGGACTGACAGTGTTTTCAAGTCCTATGCTCTACGTGATAATGTACTCATACATCGCGTTCAGTTTTGCCTTTGGAAGGTGCTACATATCATATTTGCTGGACTTCGCCGTTGACCGGGGCGTCCGTGTATCCCACTGCCGTCACCCTGCAAGCTCGGCCAGCTCCATTGCAGATCTTGTCGGGAGA
The DNA here is from genome assembly GCA_037355805.1 of Ixodes ricinus. Lineage (NCBI taxonomy): Eukaryota > Metazoa > Arthropoda > Arachnida > Ixodida > Ixodidae > Ixodes > Ixodes ricinus. The sequence continues at coordinate 11,280 of JAZHYW010044696.1, read as the reverse complement.
CTGACCTTACTCCGCAGCGGCGGACGGCAAGACACTGTCGCGGGAGTGGCGTTGATCACAGCCAGCTTCATAATGCTGGGGACTCTTCTTACGTGATGCTTCCGTACGCGATGTCTCCACGGTGCCGTGTTCGCGATGGCCACTGGGATAGCCTTCTTCATCGGCACCAGCGTGGTCCCTGTTTTCTGTACTCCTCGCCGAATACCTGGGCATCGGGAGAGAGTGTCCATGGCTTATGGCATGGTGGCAGCCTCGGCAGGAATGACGTCTCTTGGAAAACCGTTTGTTGTCGGTAAGCACCACCTATGACTCGCCTATGGTTGTCGGGCAAAGTTTGACTCGTCATTTTATGCGTACGCATACCGAGTATCCGTTTATGAGAATACCTGATTGTTCTACAATAAATCTTAGTGCTGTAAAACGGGTCTGAAAATAAGCGCCGGCAAATAGAAAACTCTTATGCTCACCGAATGTGCATTTAAATAGGGCCATTTTGCCTGATGAACACTTAAGGCGTAGCTACTTGCCGTAAAAAGTTATACCAGAAACTGGACAGGGTCAATGACGGACGTATTCGCGGACGACCGAGTTAGCAATGGTTTTAACTAGTGGCGCAAGCTTCCGATACGCGATGCCAATAGACGGCGCACTCCTCATAAAATGCAGTTCTGCATATGACGGACTCATCGCTAGACTGAAATAAAGCAGCAAATGTTTACGTTAATATTTCTTCTTTGTGATTTGGTCTTTGGTTCTTTCTGACGGACGCCCTAGTCTCATTGTGCTGCGAGAAGACCGTAAGATACTCGGACTCGACACTCCCAGCGTTACTTAAGCTGCCGGTGTCGATAAAAATATCAGGTAAACAATAATTGGGAAAATCTTTCACAATTCTGCCAAATTCGTGAATGTACGCTCAACTGAAACATTGTCTTCTGTCTTTGACCCTACATGTTTTTTTTTATTTTCTCATGTTAAAAAAAGAAGGTATTCTGCTTTCATGAAGCCAGGTTGTTTTCACTTCAGATTGGGCACAACGTGCGCAAAAAGATTTATCTCTGGTCGTCGCCCCGTGCCCATTTACACCTCTTAGAGTTTCAGCATAAAAATGAAAGTGCTTTGGTTATACCTGACGAAGTCATCTTTACGGAAAATACGCTTTTATTTCAGTATACTTCTGCCCAATCAACTATGCACTAAGCCTTATTCCGCGTCTTCAGGTGCCAGACAGTGTTGCATGTGACGATATCTCGAAAGACGTGATTAAATCCGTCAGATTTATTGAATTTTACTACTAAACCGTCGCACTGATGACGTTCCTTTCGCATTGTTTGTTGAGTCGTTGGTTGCTAGTTTTACATAGGTTTTCCATAAATTGTGTTAAAAATTGCGCCGCGTGGTAAAATGTGCGTTTCTATTCTTGCAGGTGTACTTCCGGGACGTGACTGGATCATACGACAACCTCTTCAGACTTTGTGGCTCCATCTGTCCTGGAGGAGCCGTCATGTGGATTATTGTACTTTTGAAAGAAAACAGCAGAAACTGCAAATGGGCACTGGGAAAAACGCGTGATCAGAAGGCTAACATAGTACATGGTCTTAGGTGTCTTACCAAACGGTCACAATCAGTGATTGAACGTTCTCGTAGTGCAGCTTTGTTGGTAGAAATAACTGTGCGCTCTTTTTTTTTTTTTCACCAAGATAGTGGAGCGTAAAGTATTGCCTAAATAATTGGAATTTTTGAAAAATAGGCCGGCAAAGGAGGACAAGGCAACCTTCGAACTCAAAGCTGGTGTACAAGTACCTGGAGTTAAAGCATGACATCGCCCAGGATATCAGAGCAAATTGTGTTCTTACACGCTCAGAATGTGTACAGACGGGCCAGAACGGCGAAAGAAAATGAACGTGATTAAAAACTTGGTTAGGTAATACACTTGCGACCGCATTCGTACCGGCGGGACAAAACGCTCACTTCTCACATCTCTCCCTTTGTCTCTCTCTCTTATCACTATTCTCCCCGCCTGTATTTTATTTTTATTACTTTTTTCATCCAGATAGCGTGGAGTCGATAGAGCGGCAACAAAGTTCGGCATCATCGTAGCACTCTCACCTAGAAGTGCGTGAAGGTGTTTCCAAGTATTCGCCCGACCTCTTCCCTTCAATATTACGCCCATCGAATCACGTCTGCACCTTGCTAATTCTCATACCACATGATAGAACTGTTTTCGGATCCATGAATAGTGTCGTGTACGAATTGTCTGCCCCCTCCTCACGCCAGTTGCAAAACGCCAATTCTAAGCCGAAATGCAGCTCTAGCGGTCTGAACAAGATGCAAAAGTTCCCAGAACTAACCGTTATCTTGCTAAAACGTTATGTTATTTTTCTTACTTTTAATGGCAAAGAGACGACCGACAGTGCCGTCATTTTGCCCGCTGGAACGAGCGGGGAATGGCGGAAGTTACGAAGAGCGGCCCCCACTTTTTCCTTTAAATTTTCAAAACATCGCTATTAACTTTTTGAATAAGACAACGGGTTGCTCTAAAAATCTAGCGTCTAACTTAAACCGTTAGCGCTATTTTTGGCTGAGAATGTTCGGTAATGCATAATTTTTATAAGAGGTGTGAATAAAAAAAAACCTTGTATATATTTTGTGGGAACACGCTGTACAAGTTAAACTGCAAGGGCTGTGTAGCAGCGTACTGCATAAGGCGAGACCGGCCTAAAGCGCCGTGCCTGATTAGAAACACAAACGGGACGATGCAAGCGGAAAGGTTAAACATAAAAATTGTCGACCATTATTGAACGACTGGTCACAATTTCTACAGCTGGTCACGGCTTGCAAAGCTAACCGTGGCCCGCTCTCCGTTGTGTACTCAGACTTACTCTGATTGCCTCGCCAGCTAAGGAGCGACGAGCGGTCATTGGCGTCCTCCATAAGGTATCACTGCTTCAATGTTTCCTGTACAGAAAAAAGGAATGTCAAATCACACTGTTAATATTGATGTGCCAATGGGGTGTTGTTGGCGCTCCAGGATAAAAATCATGCCGGCTTCTTAAATATTTTATTTTCTTTATGGGCCCTAGCTGACCAAGAAAAGCTGCCAGCTGTTGCTTCCTCTGAGTGGAAAGTCGAGCAGAATAGAGAATAAAAACAGGTAAAATATTAAGCGGATATGACCTCGCGTCGGGTATAAATAACAGATGTCACATATATATATATATATATATATATATATATATATATATATTATATTATATATTTCCGGGTGTTCATTTTTAATTCGAACAGATTTATTTAAAAAATCCGTAAAAGATGCACTGATACGGTTTGTGCAGGTGAGTTATACGGCCAGGGGTACATTATGTGGGTGGCTAATCGTTGCGATAAGTCGGCTAATTAATTAAAATTCGTTAATTAACCTTTTAATTAGTGGAAATAAACATATGGTTCCAATTGGAAACTTAGAGAGCGTCATCGAAAACCACTAAATCAACTCTTTTTAGAACGACTTGAAGCTCGTGGGAAACTCGGGGCGCGCCAAAGTTACCACTTGTGAAGCAGGCGCAAAGCCAGCAGTGGCGGAACGCGGATGATTAGATCATTATCGCGTTCCGCAACTGTAGCTTTGCGCCTGCTTCACGAGTGGCAACTTTGGCGCGCCCCGAGTTTCCCACGAGCTTCAAGTCGTTCTAAAAAGAGTTGATTTAGTGGTTTTCGATGACGCTCTCTAAGTTTCCAATTGGAACCATAAGTTTATTTCCACTAATTAAAAGGTTAATTAACGAATTTTAATTAATTAGCCGACTTATCGCAACGATTAGCCACCCCATAATGTACCCCTGGCCGTATAACTCACCTGCACAAACCGTATCAGTGCATCTTTTACGGATTTTTTAAAATAAATCTGTTCGAACTAAAATGCACACCCGGCGTATATATATATATATATATATATATATATATATATATATATATATATATATATATATATATTTATATTTAGAACTTTCAAAAAAAGCATTTGACCGCGTTTCTCATACCAAACTCTTAAAAAAGCTGACATGCGTATTAGGAGAGGGTGAGATAGATCTAAAATTATTAGAAAAAATCGCTTTCAGTTTGTATATTATGAAGGATACTCCTCACGACCAGTTGAAGTACTCTTTTGTGTCCTGCAATAAGGTTCTGTTTTGGCGCCACTTTAATTACTGCTCTTTATGAATAATATCGCAGGTGGCATCGAAGCACAGATAAAACTATTTTCTGAAAATTGTAATACTTATCGAGAGATTAAAGGGCAATATGATCAACTTTTACTAAATAATTTTCAAAAGAATGTGGCCGACTGGTTTGACAACTGGCTATCGGCGTTAAAGTTAGAGAAAACAGTATCCATGTGCTTTAAAAAAAGAAAATGTTCTTGAGTTTTCTTACAGTGTTAAACGTGTGAATTTGTGCCGAGTCTCTACATATGAGAACATTGGCGTCATGATAACATTTGATTTTAACTGGAACGAACGTTAAATGATTAGTCTTGCGATATCAAATTTCTAGCCTACGCTTCCCCGATGAGCCCAGTGCTTGAATACGCGAGTATAACCTGGTTTCCGGATACAAAGAACAATGTAAGTATTATTAAAAGTGTTCAGTTAAAGTCTGCAAGATCTATTTATCAGAAATACTGTCGTTATGGTTCGCCTACATCGCCAGCTAAAAAAAGGCGGGACTATTGACCATTGCTGAGACCGCAAAACTTGGTTGATTTACATTTTTGTACCTTCTTTTAAATGACTCGTATAGAATTGACAAAACAATGCATATAACTCGCTCAGAAGTAAGAACCACTAAAAACAAGCACAGCAATACACTCGTTGAGTATTCCATTAATCATGACAGTTTCAGATACTCTCGCTTTTCTTCAGATATAATAGACTGGAACAAACTAGTTGCATGGTGATTGAAGACGACCCTGACACAGGGGAAACAAGAAGGACAAACACGATGAAGTCTGCAAACCCAGCTGAACGACCCCCACCATCACAAGAACTTCCTACCGTCAACCCCCGCCCCCCCCCCCCCCCCCCCCCACACACACACACACACACGACACACTGAACGTGTGTCGTGGGTTGACGGTAGGAAGTTCAAGTGATGGTGGGGGTCGTCTCTATAAAGGAACGAGTCAGAAAAATAAATCCGCAGTTGGGTTTGCAGACTTGATCGTGTTTTCCCTGGTTTCCCATCGTGAACGTAAACCAGCTCGCCTGCGCCTTATTACTCATTTAAGCAGTTACATAGATTTTTTAGTCATACAAGTGTTGACTCGCTTAATGGTGCCATTGAAAACCAACTTCTTTGTCAATCTATAAGTTGATAGGTTATTTATTTTCAAGAAAGAGGCGAAACTTTTGTTTTTGTTTCTTCTTGGTTACCTCAAATTGTATATTTGTGTTTCTCTTGTACCCCGATGCCTGCTGTAATCCCTACAGGGATTGGCAGTATTCGAAGATAAATAAAATAAATAAATATATAAAAGTATCCGTCGACCCCAGTGAACCAGGTACCAATTCCAAAACAGTAAATGTTTACTTAAATTTGAATGCCATGATATAGTACGAATATTTATTGTGGCAAAAAATGCAACACAATTGTCCATCTCAACACTGACTTTAAAGTGTGTAGGTTTCTCCCAAATGAGAGAAACGGCGCGTAAATGTGCCGAAGTTTTGTTTTTCTCACTAGCGAGAAGAAAATGAACGCAGTGTAATACAATACAGTGGCTTCGTTTCAGGGATGGCGACGCTTCCCGTTTTTTGCTGGTAAGAAAGTTTGGAAAAGGGGGGGGGGGGTAGCCGTCAGCATGCAAAGCAGCCTCGTGTAAAATATTTCCGCTATTAATCAAAACCTTTCCATTATCTCAAGAAGCAGACAGTGAATTAAAAGGATCGTGAAATGATTTTGAAATCAAATTTTATCCACCGTACATAGCAAAAAGGTGTGAAAAGAAAACCAAAACACAAAAATAAAGAGGGAAAATATTTTCGCTATAGAACTTTTAAGCAGAGTGTCGAACCGGAACCGAAAACCGGAACAGAACCGTTATTTTTAGCCGAACCGGAACTGAACCGAACCGAAAACTTCGCCGCCATCTTGGAGCTGAACCGGAACTGAACCGGAAAAAAATATAGCGGGAACCGGTTCAAAACGGTTCACGGTAATTTTCTTTATTACAAAATGAGCGTTGGAGAAGTAAAAATTGGCAGCTGGCATTTCTATGTAGTGATCAAATTGTCATAAATCGAATTGCAATGTATAAGAAATTGTGGGTTTTCGTGGCGCTTTTGTATTGGCACTACGATTAATCATGTGTCACGTGGTCACGTGACGTCATGGTTTCAAGACATGCCGTCAAATATTGTCACGTCACGTGACCCCGTGGCGTAGTTGCACTACTCAGCGCGTCAGGTCGACTTAAATTCTGAACGTCAATTTCCCCTCTCTTCTCCAACGTTTCGTCTGCTTCTTCCTCCCCGGCCTTCTTCTCCCTCGCCCTACCTTCTTGAGTTGCAACGGAATATAGATGTATTAGCGTTGTTGACACCGTTACGTCACATGCCATCACCAAAGCCCATTTATACAGAAAAGTAGCGACATCATTTGAAGAATGCCGCCTGCTATCTTGGGCCAAACCAGGTGGCGCTGAAAGGCTTGGATTTGGGCTAGTAGGTTGAACATGTTTAAGGGTTAAAAGCGCTTTAAACCCCTAAACCGTCGTTTTTAGCGCTTTTAACCCCTATGCAGGAGGCGCTACCGTCGACGCGAGGGTGTAAAGAGCAAAACATAAAGATAAAAAGTGTGAACGTCAGAGGAGGAGGAGAAGGAATGCCTACGCTGTCCGAGTGCAGGACATACTATGAGTTCATGTCGCCAATCCCATTAAAGCGCGGTTCAAACAGGCCCGGACTACGGAACCCGGGCCAGCCCGGATGCCGGAATCCGTAGTGACGTAATCACGTCCGGCGTCCGTTTACGGGTGCCGACGTCACGGTTTGGTTTGAGCGGCGCGCGGACGGGCCCCGGCATACGGGAGCTGACGTCACGGCGGCTCCCCAGGCAACCAATCAACGGCTGTCGTCAAGCGGAGTCGTCGCCGTCGCGGGCGAGGCAGGCGATGCCGGGCACGCCGGGCGCCGGGCACGCTTCGCGCTCCGTCTAGAGCGGCACTGGTGCCTCGTTTTCGTCGCTTTGTTTTTCGCGATGGCGTCGTCTCGGCAGGATCCCGACTACGAAGCTTGATTTGCCTCACTTATGAACCTTTGTGTGATGAGGTACGTCACATATGCAAGAACTATCGACTGGCGTCGGCTGACTACTTTCGCGGCTGCGTGTGAGCAGTACCTGCGGAGCGTGAAGAAAAAGAAGCGAAAGGCCGTCCGCGAGCTCCTGAAGTCTCGGAAAATGCTCGGCGAGTATGCCACCATCGTGAGACTGATGTACGAAGATCCCGACGGCCGGGACTTCTTCGAGTGCTTCCGAATGTCACGAGCCAGGTAGGGTGTGCTGCTTTTTATTTTGGATTATTTTCATGTTATATATCAAGTGGCGTTCCACGTGGGCCCGCGCGTCGCTCGCAGGAATACTCACGTGGAGCGTGCGCTCCCGCAGTGGAACCACGTTTATATCATTTTTAACGCGGCAGGATCACGAGAGAAGCTTTCGTAACAGTCACCCGCTTGTCATATTTTACTGCGTCTGTGCTATAAAAAAATAGCAATGGTATGCAGATGTGCAGCTGATACGACACACTCTTTCTGTTTACTATGTTGTGCTCCCTTGAGTGCATGTATGACGGAAGCCCGTTGTGCTTCCTTGTCCTTTGTGCTAGCTAGGATGTGTGCTTACAAGCTGCTTGTGAGTGAATTCTGCACGAAAGCTCGCGCTGCAGAACCCAGGGATCTTGGGTTCAATCCCCACCCCGGCCCGTTTCGATCTGGATGAGCATCGTAACAGCAGACGTTCGTGTTCCACTACTGCGTGACGGGTGTTAAAGATTCTAGGCTAGCGGTCGTACAGTACTGCCTAAAAACTCATCTACAGCGCGTACCGGTGTCGTTCACCATTTTAACCTTTTAAGTGCATCCCACTGCCTTTCCGGTCTCTTTGCAGCCAGCAAGCCAACCACTGCCTGCCTCTACAAACGGCCTTTCTGAAGGCCACTCATATTTGCATTGAAGATGCCGTTTCATCGGGTTGCATCCACCTCCCGTGTCTTCGAAACCATGTGAATAAAGTATTAAAAGCAGTATCGAGGTCTTTCGCTTGTCCTGGTGCTTGTGGTCGCTACGATACCTGTCGTAGATCCAGGGGTACCGCTGAACTAGCTGAATTAATTTATAGGTTTTCTCGGGTACGTCAAACGCAGCGGCAACTTCAGCCCTCTTCGCGGCAGCGGCACTCTTCGCAGCCTTCCTCGCGTCGGAGACGGGCAAGAAGTTCACCGTCGCAGCCATCCCCGCAAGCAAGCACGGAGCATCTGAGGCATTCGCACGCGGAACCGCGTGAACGCCGGTGGCAAGGAGGGCGGAGGAGGGAAGCGCGCCGCGCTGATTGGCCGCGGAGAAAATACGGAAACCTACGTCACAACCCGGGAAGGAAAAAGTTGAAAATTTTTCAACTCTTGACCCGGGTGGCGGAAGCCGTAATTACGTCACCGCCCGTACGGAGGGAGCGCTGACGTCACTACGGGTTCCGGCGCACGGGCTGGCCCGGGTTCCGTATTCCGGGCCTGTTTGAACCGCGCTTAACACCGACTGGGCAACGTCACGGCTTTCATCGTCTTTCTTTGAGCACATCCTTCGAGGATGGTAGACGGTGACAGTGCGCTTTTAGCCTGTGTGTATGTATTTGCGTGTCTTTCAGCCTTTGACTGCGCTCTGACTCAGGTATAGGAAGGCTGTATGTTATCTGGGTCGAAATCAGGCAGCGCTACAGTCGACGCGCAAATATAAAATTGCTGCCAGTTCTAATAGCGAGTTGAGGAGGGAAAGCTGTTTCTTTCATTTATTTTTTTTGCGTCTGCCATTGAGCAGAGAGGAAACCTAATGGGTGTTTTTGCAAGCTATCGACGTCAGCGATTACCTCTTAGTGGTATTTACTGAAAGTGCAAAAACTGTTGCATGAACAATTTTACATGTACACATCATTAAGGAACCCTAACATGTTTTCGTTGTTGCTGAACTGTGCGAGAAAGTTGTCCACGAGAATACTGGGTGTACCAAGGAGCAGCCAGGCTCTTTAAATCGACCTCAAAATGCGGTTTCTTAACCTATCGCGTTCCGATTTTGTACAGCGTTGCCCACAGGTGGTGCATTTTTTTTTATAAAATTCGCAAAGAACGAGTTTATTTGAGGAAAAAGTAAAAAAAGAAAAAGTCTTAACTCTTATGGAAACGCAGCAAAGCCATCGGTCTTCAAACCATAGGGCGCCCTATGGTTTGAAGACTGGTGGCTTCGCTCAGTTTCCATAGGAGTTAAGCCTTTTTCTTTTTTTTTACTTTTTTCTCAGGTAAGCTCGTTCTTTGCGAATTTTATAGAAAAGATGCGCCACCTGTGATCAACGCTGTACAAAATCGGAACGCGATAGGTTAAGAAAACCAAATTTTGCTTGTCGATTTAAAGAGCCTGGCCGCTCTTGATACATTTAGTAGAAGCATTGAAAAGACTATATATGACTTATTAATTTGACGATAAATAGAACTACAAGTGTGTATGGCACGGATACATGAAAAGAAAGATTTTAGTGGCCTTTGAGAGGCAGCCGAAAGTCGGCAGCCGCTCAAATTCTCGCAGTTTTGTTTAAACTTCACAGTTTTTGGATGCAAAATAAAAGAAATGGAGAATTACTGCTAACAAATGACAGAAATATAATTGTCGAATTGGCACCCCCAAACAAAGGAGGGCGTCCCTCAGAAATAAAAATTACTTTCTGAAGGAGCATCGTCAAATAAAAAAAAGAAGGGGGGGGGGTTAGAAATCTATTGTGTTGTAAAGGTTTCTCTGCTCCGCATCTTCGGCACAGAGCAGACAGCGTGATCCTGCAAAACTACTTCGTTTGCGAAATCACTCCTGCCAGAAAGCGCGTTTTCAGGGTGCCAGACGCTCGCGCCGTTCCTCACGACGCTGCACCAAGCAAGAATGAATTTTGTTTCTGAATACATGGGTTGCACTGAGCGCGAACCTTCTGCAGCGTGCATTTTGCACCTCGGGATTTGATTTTCTCAGCAAAAAAGAAATCTCTGACCACTTGCATATAGTGCGATGATGTCACGTGCAAACCATGTTAAACAGTTCAGTTTTCTGTTCAAATGTGATGTTGTCAACACAATACTTTGGTTCACTTTAAGTGAAAGCGTATCAAAAACAAAAAAAAAGCGAGCTCCGGGCTTTCGGCGTCCAAGCACGCGCGCTCCTACAGTGCAAGTGGTCGTGACAAAAGGCTCGTGCTTGTTACATAGTAAAGTGAAGATTTGGGCCAGTTGGTTCATTGCAAACAAAAAGCGGCGAAAAGATACAGACGCAGACGAAGGGGAGCAGGACAAGGCGCACTCTCAACTGCAGTTTATTGAAACTTCACACGTTATATAGCCAAAAAAAAAAACTGTTTACCCTATCTGCACAGCCCGCGTTTCCAAAATTCAAACTCATTCGTAGATAAAGATAGGGGCGTGTCACTTATACACTTCTCCTCCCTGGTCCTAATTTCATATGCCTCGTGTAATTCTCGCGACACTTTATCTTTGTAGCTCGCCAAAATCGTAGTGTTTGTTTGTAGCATAGGCTGCATCTGGACTTGAAGGGGCCACGCAAAGCGTTTCTGGCCATTTTTTGTTTTGCATTGCTTTCGCTCGAATTAGTGGCTGGTACTCTAGCAACACATTAAACATAAAATAAACAAGAAATCTGGCGTATTTTGAACATAATAGCTGAAAGAGGTTCAGTAGTTTGAGCGCATTCTCTTTTGTTGATGACGTTTTTGGTCTGAACCAATAAAGAACTTAAACGACAAGAGCGTGAAACAACCATGCGCGATCTTCCCAAGTGTTGGAAATTAACATCCAGTTTTGAAGATGTGAACGCCCCACCAATTTACGGGTGTTCCAAGCAAATGTGTAAGTGAAAGTCACGTGCTTGAAAGGATCAGAAGGGGTACCTTGCGCCTATTTAGCCAACTCTACCTCTAGAATTCTATGTCATTCTGAAGGAATGACATAGAATTCATTCG
>JAZHYW010044695.1:0-11543 GCA_037355805.1 Ixodes ricinus | reverse complement strand
CATGGGCGTACCAACCGGGGGGGCAAGGGGGCGCTTGCCCCCCCAGTTCTCAGAGTGGGGGGCAAGGCATGTGTTTTGCCCCCCAGAAAAAGCCGCCACTGGGCAGGACAAACACTGGCCGGCGGCGCCCAAGGGATACCAAGTCAAAGAACAAAGAGCGGGTTGGTGAAAGTACAAGAGTCAAAGAAAGAATAAAAACACTTAGGGACAAGGACAGACAGCACAGTTCTTTCAACTAGCAACACACATTTACTGATGTCTCCTTCAATACGTACTATCTCCCTCCTAACTTTTGAAACTAATGAGGAAGTTACGGAAAAATTAATATATTTATATACGCCTGGAAAAAGGACAAAATCCCCAAATACACTAGAAGATAAAGACAAAGAAAATAAGAAAGAAAAAAAGAAACACCATTGACAAAATCAGATAGAGGGCCCTTTGACTAATTCAGCTCTGGCTTCAGGTAGTTCATCTCAACTCTGGACAACCCAAGAGAAGGAGCAGCGATGTTGTGTTCGTCACCGGCTATCCTGTATGCTTCAATAATCTCTCGGCCGAGCTTGTTCTTGTGTCTTCCAATTATGCTGGTGTCCTGGAACCGGGCTTCACAGTTCTTGCAGAGGCGTTGATGCACAACTATTGGATGAAAAGAGTCGCTTGAAGCACGGGAAACCTCGAGGACGTGCTCTCGTAGGCGGGTGTTCAGGCAACGCCCTGTCTGACCAATGTATCGGTCACCGCATGAAAAGGGATGGAGTATACCACTCCCTCTTCACAGGGAACGGTCTGATTGGCATGTTTGATGGAACATCCTTTGGGGGCTTCGTTGTTGTTCACTCGTCTGCAAAGTTGTTTTAGGCGCAACTTGCACGAGAAGACAATTGAAGTGTTGAAGCGCGCTGCAATTCCCTTCAGTCTGTGTGCAGAGTTGTGCACATATGGTATGGAGATAACATGTGAAGCCTTACTATGTGGAGCACGGGGCCTTTGGGTGGCTAAAATTATCTGAACAAGAATAGTGCTCAGAAGACCTTGCGGATAACCAGCTTTGAGGAGACGTTCTTGTTGTTTTGCAATGCTTAAGCTTAAAAAGTGAGAACATGATTTGGCGCGAGAAGATGAAAGGAGAGACCGAATGATTCCATGTTTTACCAGTTTAGAATGGGAACTGCAAAATGGAAGAATAGGTTTCCGAGATCGTTGTTGGAAGGCCCAACAAATGCCGGTCGGAAGAAGATGGAGACGAAGATCGAGATACTGGAGACCATTGCCTGAGCTGTCTTCCCTTGTGAAATTCAAGCCTGAAGATGAAGAAGTAAAGGCTTGAACTACAGATTCAGAAGAAAACATAGATCCGGTGAATGACTAAGTAATCATCCACGTAACGAAAAACATGGAAGACGAGAGTCAACTCTTCAAGGCGAGCTTTGATCTCCCGGTCCACATACAGAAGAAAGATTTCGCTGAGGACCGGGGCGAGGCAGGAGCCTATGCAAACACCTTTCTTTTGCCTGAGAATTTCTTCCCATGTTCGACAAGTGTCGATTGTAGATATAGGGCCAAAAGGTCTAGGAAACCCCGTTCAGATACCCCAGATGAGTTTTGAAAGTCGCATGGGCCATGTTCGTGGATGGTACTTGATACAGAATCCATTAGAAATGCGGGATCTAATCGGTAATATAATTCCTCAATGTCTAACGAAAACATGGTATAGGCCTCGGGAGTAGAATGGAGGTCATGAAGACGAGATACTACAGTGAGTTGGCAACCAGGAAAGGTTGGCTTGAGATCGATCGATGACAGATGCTTTTGCATAAACAGAGCACGAGGCTTCTGCCAGCATCCTGTTCAGAGATGATGCATTTTTAGGGAACTTCTGCATAGATCGGATCTTACCTGAAGAAACAGTCAGATATGCAGAAGGCTTAGCTCCCATGGAAACGCAGCGACGCTAGCGGTCTTCAGACAACACGGACGCCATTTCGCACGTGAGGCAAGAGATGGCGCATCGAACGTCGCCAACGAACGAGCATACTGCGCCGATAGCCGGCACTTTGCAGACTATCCTAGCGACTCAAAAGCGGCTAGCGTTCCGCAGGTGGCGACAGTCGCAGAACAGTAACAGGCGCGGTAACAACAAGAACTGCAGTTGCCTTGTCTGCAGTAAAGCACAGACGACTATCGAAGCGTCGATCTGCACGTTCGATTGGCAGCAGTTGGCGTCGCGACCGCTTGACGCCAGCTGATGTCTTCCGTGCGAAACGGCGACATGTTGTTTCGAAGACCGATGGCGTACGCATGACGTTTCATAGGAGCTAGGCACTGATCTTTCTGTACTGTCATCAGTTAACTTCGTTCTTTGCAGGCATCTTATCGATAAAACAATGCACCCAATCTGTAGGCTAACGCTGACACAGTCGTGGCCGATAGGCTTGAGAACGGAATTTACCGGTCGATTTAAAGGCCTGACGTCTACCTTGTATCACCGTGTAGTTCTGTGGAGTTGGCAACTCGGAAAGGTTGGTTGAGACTGATCGATGACAGATGCTTTTGCAGAAAAAGAGCAAGAGGCTTCTGCCAGCATCCCTTTTCTGAAATGATGCTTCTTAGGGGAACTCCTATCTTTATGGGTTTTTGCCGTGAAAAACACAGTTAGATATTAGCTTAGAGGAGCCCCAATGGCAGCTTTAATAGCCGGGAGATTAAGGGAGCAACAAAGTTGCTTTGCCTTTGAGCGGAGAGAGCCTGAAGGCCTAGTCTTAAGAGTATCAAAATTATTTTTTAATGCCTGGCTCACCTTCTGTCCATAGGAACCTTCATCTAAGATGACAAAAACACCGGTTTTATCTGATTCCAGTGGTTTCAGGTGACATGTTTGCAATTCTTCGACTGTAGCCCGGATTGGAACTTTGCCCGTAGGTGGAGGAGGATGGGCGCAGGCGGATCGGACTCCAGCATCAAGAAATGCTTGCCGGTCTTGTTCTGGAATGTGAGTCGCAACAGAATGGACTGAAGTTAGTTGGTCGACCCTTGTAGTTGGAATGTTCGGAGAAAACTTGGGACCCTTGGAAAGGAGATCCAAGGTGCCAGGGCTGAGTTGATGGTCACATAGAACAACCGGAGGCTCAAATTTCGTTTGGAGGGTCTTATGGTGAGAACTGGTCACACCGGTGACAACTTTCTTCCATGAAGATTCGAGAAGATTGGACGCAGCTTTTGGAGGAACCGGAAAGATGGGTGGGTTCCATAAGCTGGACCAAAGATGATGTTCATCTGTTGTGGGAGGATCGTCTCCATTAGGCGTAACTGTTGTGACACCTCCTTCCTTGAAATCTGCATGAGCCTGTAGTCGGTAAAACATGGAATCATTCGGTCTCTCCTTTCATCTTCTCGCGCCAAATCATGTTCTCACTTTTTAAGCTTAAGCATTGCAAAACAACAAGAACGTCTCCTCAAAGCTGGTTATCCGCAAGGTCTTCTGAGCACTATTCTTGTTCAGTTAATTTTAGCCACCCAAAGGCCCCGTGCTCCACGTAGTAAGCCTTTACATGTTATCTCCATACCATATGTGCACAACTCTGCACACAGACTGAAGGGAATTGCAGCGCGCTTCAACACTTCAATTGTCTTCTCGTGCAAGTTGCGCCTAAAACAACTTTGCAGACGAGTGAACAACAACGAAGCCCCCAAAGGATGTTCCATCAAACATGCCAATCAGACCGTTCCCTGTGAAGAGGGGGTGGTATACTCCATCCCTTTTTCATGCGGTGACCGATACATTGGTCAGACAGGGCGTTGCCTGAACACCCGCCTACGAGAGCACGTCCTCGAGGTTTCCCGTGCTTCAAGCGACTCTTTTCATCCAATAGTTGTTCATCAACGCCTCTGCAAGAACTGTGAAGCCCGGTTCCAGGACACCAGCATAATTGGAAGACACAAGAACAAGCTCGGCCGAGAGATTATTGAAGCATACAGGATAGCCGGTGACGAACACAACATCGCTGCTCCTTCTCTTGGGTTGTCCAGAGTTGAGATGAACTACCTGAAGCCAGAGCTGAATTAGTCAAAGGGCCCTCTATCTGATTTTGTCAATGGTGTTTCCTTTTTCTTTCTTATTTTCTTTGTCTTTATCTTCTAGTGTATTTGGGGATTTTGTCCTTTTTCCAGGCGTATTTAAATATATTAATTTTTTCCGTAACTTCCTCATTAGTTTCAAAAGTTAGGAGGGAGATAGTACGTATCGAAGGAGACATCACTAAATGTGTGTTGCTAGTTGAAAGAACTGTGCTGTCTGTCCTTGTCCCTAAGTGTTTTTATTCTTTCTTTGACTCTTGGATACCAAGTGCGAATATGGGTTTTACGTGCTCTCGGTTTGTTTGGCCCCTTTTTTACATCAAGGCAGGCAACTGTCCGCCAGTACTACATGTACTCACCTTATCCCTTTAGAGCGCAGCTCTTAGGCGTCCGTTTCCGGCTTGAGCGGCAAGCCGGCGTCACCGTCGCCGTCGGCGTAAATCCGCGCTGTGCATTATGGGTAAAATCTTCGGAGGAACCCGAGGGCCCTCCCTGAAGGACCTCGGCTTCCTCTCGGGAGGACCTCGAGGGAGGACCTCGGGTTCCTTTGGGGAGGACCTCGGGTTCCTCCGAAGACCTCGGGAGCAGACCCGAGAGGACCCCGGGTTCCTTCGATGACACTCGGGGAGGGCGTGACCCCCCCCCCCCGGGTCACGTGACCTCCCCCTCCCCGAGGTCACGTGACCCCCCCCCCCCCCGAATGATTCCCCTTTCAGTACCCTTCCCTACGTACCTCCTCAAGAGATGCGCTCCACTTCCGGCGTTACAGGGAGTTGTAAACGGCTTTGTAGGAGCGCCGCTCTTAGGCGCCCGTTTCGGCTTGAGCGGCGTCGCCGCCGCCGTCGGCGTAACCGCGCGGTGCATGATGTGGTAAACCCTCCGCCAAATTTAGCGTCCGCGCTGGGCCCTATGAAAATTTTCCCCGCTAAATCTAGCGGAAAATTTTCCGCTAGATTTAGCGAAAAATTCTCCCCGCGAACTCTAGCGGAAAATTTTCTTTCCCTGCTAGATGTAGCGGGGAAATTTTCCTCATGAACTTGCGAAAATTTTCCCTATTAAATGTAGTGTAGGCCTGAGGTCACGTGACCCCCAGGCCACGTGACCCCCCCCCCCCCCCCCCCCCCCCGGCCTTCCCTACCTCCTCAGGTAGCTTGCACTCTAATTCGGCGTTACAGGAGAGTTGTAAACGGCTTTCATTTTTTTACCCAGTTCTTTCGCGCTTTGGGGCATTGCGGAAATCTGAAGACACTGCAAGAATCTTCTTCCACGCGATGGTTACAACCAGGTACGAAGCACCCTCCCATAGCGCGAGTCCGCAAACAAAATTTGGGATCTCAACCGATCGCCTGAAGTGCTTTTCCCACGGGTGCAATGCGATCTTTAGCAGACGATCATCTCGATCGACGCCCGGACTTTCGATAAACCATATTTTGCATCGCACCCCACTATGAATTCTTATAAGTGTCTGAAACTCATTATATTTCAAACAAATGCAATATCGGAATATCGTCTTCATCGGCACGATTCAAACGACAGCAGACGGCATACTTCTTGCATTCGTCGTCTGCTGCAGGCATCTTGAGGACCGGAAGTTGCAGTCGTAAATATTTCAGAAGCAAGCGATTACCGGCACACTTCTGTCGAAACATATATGACATTCAAGCGTTCTATATCTGTGATTTTTAGAAGTTTAAATCCTATTCCTGATTTTTTGAACGGTCGGGTTTTCGTAGCGAATCCTAGCCACATGTATTTGTCCATAACAACGACCCTAGCAACGGTTTGTTTGGACCCATGACGTCACACTTACGGAGTCAATTGCGTAGGCATTGTTTTCTAAATGAAATGGGCACGAGCAGCACAAGGCACAAACGACAAAACGAAAAAAAGGAAATTGGGGGGGGGGGGAGGTTACTGAAAGAAATGCTGTCGCATTTAAAAACTTAATTTTCTCTATTTATTGTCTTCTATGGACATGACATGCGCTCTGGAGCGGGAATACCTACCTGTCCCTATGGCCTTGGAAACCATCATCACCGGTCGGGGCTTGATAGCACTCTGCGTGGGCGAGCCGACTTTGCAGGAAGACAAGATGCCTTGGATTTTCTGTTTTTGCGGTTCGGGAGACGAAGGCAGCTGCGGAATAATCGCACGGCATCGATTAGTATTAGTTCATCTGCTCTGTATTCTCGAATAAATAAAAATAGTCTATGAACCCTCGATCGCGGGTATATATGTATACTACGCAGTTGTACAATTCGGATTTGTTCGCAACTGAGAGTTTTACAGGGGATACTTCAACGAAACTTGAAATGTAACCGTCGTGTTCAGAAATAGGCTGAATATGATCCATAATATCCGTAAATGACAATCGCACGTTTGTATTTTGAGCCTGATGGCTGCATTTTTCGTTATAAACGGCCCACTCTGGCAAGCGCTCGGAGAGCAGCCAGCGGAGAGCAGGTCACATCCTGCGCAATCGTGACGTAGTTTGTCTCGGAATGAGCAAAGCTGCGGCGAGGCTGGACGTCGTCAGGACGCCCTAGCCGTTCCAGCCACCGAAGTCGGTCGAAGCACGCCAGCGATCGGGCCACCGCAACTAACCGCCAAAGCTGCTTTTGTGTGAATTTTGAGTGACGGGTTAATCTTCTATAATCTTGTAGAGGGAGAATAGCGGCGTCTGGGACACACAAACGAGAGTCCCGTGGAGTGGGGGAGTTCCTCCCTCCCTTTTCTTTTGTGGTGACCGTAGAGCTGTCGGGATGACGTCAGGTTCAAAGCGAGACAGTTATCGTCACTACCTGTCAAGGTTCCTATAAACGGGCATTACAAACGAGGCCTCAGCGACATCCACCAGATGCTCTTAGCTAATCTATTATTTCGTTTTAATATTCATTTTCGTGTCTTCTTAACAAGATATTGGTGTGTCCGATGTGATGCTGCCTGCTCCTTTGAACACGTATAGACCAAAAATAAGCGCCGAAATTTCGTTGTAGTGTCCCTTTAAGCCGTCTGTATCTCTGAAAAAGCTGTATTTCCCACTTCCGATGATCGCCCGTCAATTTTCGCAGCTCTTTTTTTTTTTTAAAGTCGTAATTGTTATGTTGCTGCGAAAGATGCAGTGTATGTTCTAGGATCCTGCCTGCTTTTTGGCGTGCCGGTGGTTATTGCCTGCACAACTATACGGTTGTATATACATTGAACTTTCGAGTTTTCAGGACTTAATTGAACCCCAGTCTGAGCTACAACATTGGACTGTTAAGAATATCATTGTGAGTGCATTAAAAGTAAAAGTACAAAAAAAGTTCGAATTTCGGTTCACCGGAAGTGAAATGTCAGAAAAAAGTTTGATCTTCTAATGGACAACAGTAACACCACCATAACTCCGTGAAATACGCGAAGATTTTCCTTCGAAAATAAACTCCGAACATGGCAGAAACCCAACCCCTAGCGCCTGACATAAAATGTGGGAGGCGAAATCGCGCTAACATTATGAGACGTTCTCTGTGCCTGTTCCTTCTACTAACAGTTCTTCCGATTTCATCCACCGCAGTCTCAGGTGTAATACAACATAACATTATTCATTTTTTTTATTGCGGCCACTCGAAAACTTTAGTTTCGTTTCATATTTTGTCTAGCGACTTAACCCTCACCCAGCTCCGATATTTTGGTAGATTCTTATTGCGTGTATTACAGCGATAATAGAGAGAGATAAAGAGAGAGAGAGAGAGAGAGAGAAAGAGAGAGAGAGAGAGAGAGAGAGTAAGAGAATGGGGAGAAAGAAAGAGAGGGAGAGATGTAGAAACCTGTTTATTTCCCTGCTTCTGCGTCAATGTAAGTGCAACAGCTGCGCAGAACGAACAACACACGTTCACGTTGCCTACAAAAGACATAATAATTATCCCTCCTCTATCTATAGCCTTCGACAAGCACGTGTGTGTTGTCGCGAAGGCTAGAGACTAGACTAGGCTAGGCTAGAACGTGTGTGTTGTCGAAGGCTAGGGACTATAGACTAGGCTAGTCGAAAGCAACATTACTATCGAATGGTACGTTCTTTATGAGACATAATGGGCAGGACGTATAGCTCATGCACAAACAAGGCGAAGTCAGAAACCTTTGGAGTGTACCGTTACAAACAACCCAGGTTTGCAAGCGTGCCACACCTGCCAAGTCCACCTTTTTTGAAGTCATGGTTCCGGATGTTCTGTTAGGAAACACATGTTCGCGCTGCATGGGTTCACTAGCGACCATGCATGACCTGTTTCAAGCGAGAAGCTCGTGCCAGCGGTCACCGTGAGCACGGGCACTCTCTGCCCAAACCACTGGTCGAAAGCCCCTCGATGTGTTTGCCTTTGTCTTGCAAGTAGCGTCGAATGCGCCAGTACACGAGGCCTGTGTCTCAAGCGGTCTTTGGAAGCAAATGGCGGCGTAACACTCAAATGAGCGGCCCTTAATAGCGAATGGCGGCGGGACACCCGCTCGTGAGTCGTGGCACGTGTCTTGCGCGTTTCCAAGACAATGTTTGGCGGTACTTGTAAGCGTGAATTTTATCAAGGGACTTTAGCATAAACACATAAAACCTGCAATTTCTCAATAAATAAATAAAAACAAAGTGGATGGCCTTTTTACGGTAAGGCCAAAGAAACAAAGTTTCAAGGAAAAATGAATAATCGAAGAATGTATTCACTGACTTAATTTGGTCCACCATTTTGTTGTAATGAGCTGTCTGCCGCGTGCCCAACGGAAGCATTCCAGGGGTTTACATGTCATCCTCAAGTGCATAGTGCACAGAAGCTTACAACTTTCATCATGCTGACATCGAACAACAAAATGACCGATTCACGTCATCTGTACCCTCTAAAGAACCACGAGAAAGTTGAGAGCCCGCGAATCTTCCAAAAACCGAATGCATCGGTTCGATTCAAGCGCATTTCATCCAGTTTGTCATCGCTCCCGATTTTACGATTTTGTGAGGCGCACTGTGTATACCTTGTGCGGTAGATTACTGCCGTCGGGACGTGGGATGTGCTGAGTGCCGCCATGTCTTGGAGGTCCCGGTACCCGAGTTCCCGGTTGTGCCATCTGCACAGCGTCAGGCAGCGTGGCCATGACTTCGGTACTGTGGTCCGACGAACTCAGGGACCCATCCTCTGAGCGGATATCCTGCCGTATAACGATGATGATGATGATAATGATGATGATGTGCTTAAAGACTGGTTTACACGGGACGCCATGGTATCGTATCGACAGTTATCTCTACTTGTTCCTGCCGAGAAAAAACAAAGTCGGAGGTCTGAAATGAGTGCTGTAGAAGGCACGCGAGCAGCAGCAAGGTCCTTCACAATGGCCGCTGACGTCACGTCAGTGCTAGCCGTGCATACTTTTTGTCTCGTCCGAAGCGCCGAGGTTTATGGCGAGGATCAAGGTGCGCCGCCAAGTAATGAAATTGGTAAGCAATTGTCAATTTGTCGGTCGCGCCCTCTTTTGATCGGCGTACTATTTGCAAGTTACTGACTATATTTCAACGCCATTTCAAAGGACATAAAAAAAATTGTTGTGTCCTGGGAATTGAAGAGAAATCTAGTCAAGATATAATATCGACATTCTCCCAGCCCCTGCGGATAATGTTTTTCAACCATATTCGCGTGACTCTATCAGGTCCACCAGACCGTATGCGGAAAGCAAGTCGTCTGCTTCCTCCGCTAGGGTTGTGAACTTGTGGCGACTTCAGAACGACGTCGGCTTCGATTGGCTCTGATTGGAAGGATAGTCGGTAGACCTCAAAGCAAGCTGCCTCGGGGTCTACCCACTATACTTCAATCAGAGCCAATCAGAACTCGGCGTCATTCTGACGTCACCACAACCCCTGCAAAAGAAGCAGACGAACTTGTGCTCCCCGTAGCGTCGATGGCGGCCGACGTTCTGATGGAGCCAATCAAGTGCGCTCGTTGTCTTTGTGGGATTGCTAATACCGTGCAAACCAATCACGCAGAAAGATAAGCACAAGGTCACATTCACTGCGTGTGACTGGTTTAGTTGGCGATAAAAGCGCGCAAGGATGTCGAGAGCCACAAGGATGCCCTTTTGGCGCATGCGCGATAGACTCTATGGGATCGCTGAGGTCGGACGTCAATTGAAACTACGTGTATAGTGCCAGTAAAGAGGCATAGCAATTCGAGATAGGAACCCTGAGTTGGCTTTTGATCACCTCGTGGTTGGACAGCTTGGCAGAAGAGACAATCCTAGAACGTTCTTCTTAATCCTCTTCAAGAACACCGGTGGTTGGGCTGGCCGTTTCTGCCGTGGTCCTTGAATTGTTCACGCACATACGCAAGGAAAAGACGGTTCTAAAGTAATGCTTCGTCTTCTTCGATCCACCTTTCTTAAAATCACGGTTTCAGAGGTTCTGGTACCCGCATTCGGATTTCATGAATTCACGAGCGACTATGACGGGCTTGCAAGTGAGAGGATCGTGCCAGCGCCCGTGGTGTGCACGCGCGTTCTCTGCACAAACATCGCGAATCGGCGGTCTTCACAAAAGACGGATTTGGGGGATCACCAGATTTCTGTGGCAGTTGCGAAGAAGTAAAGACTGCCTTTGCGTATCGGCATAGCCTCCTCAATACTCACAAAGCCTGGCAGTTCGATGACAGAGCCATAGAGTGTCCGATCGAAGATTTGGAGCGCGAAAATCTGGTAGCACAGAGCATTTCTCGGGAGTCTGGTATTCAGCGCACAACTTCTGCAGCGGCGAGGACTCGAAACATGGTTTTCAAACCCGACGAGAAAAGAAGCGGTAGCCTGAGGCTATGGCCTAAGGAACGCGAGAAGCACGAGCGGACATTCCATCACCCGGGAAAAGTGTGTTTCGGCGTCTCTGCCGCAGCGGGGCGCCCGTTACATGCCTCTTGTCCGCAGAGCCGTTGGCGAAAGCGCCTTTACCAGCTTGAGAAAAAGTTCGGCTTCTTCACAGAACCGGTGGAGGCGACCACAGAGAAGGAATGGGAGTCTGTGGTGCGGAAGAGGGTTCGCGAACAGGAGAATGTGCAATGGCTGGAGGCTGCCCGGACAAAGTCAACCCTTACCATGTATGCGGAGTTAAAACAGCAAATCACGGCAGAGACGCGGCTGTACGACAACAGCTTGGGCAGCCGCCTATTGTTCGAGGCTCGTGCGGGAGCCCTCCGCACACTGGTGTACAAACAGCGCTTCGACAATAATGTGCAGTCGACTGTATGCCGAGTATGCGAGGGTGAGAGCAAAACCGCGGAGCACATCATACTCCGTTGTGGCGGAATCCGGCCATCTGCGACTCCTCCACCGAAGAGGCGAACCAACTACACGAAGGTGTCCCGCCTCTAGCGACAGCGCTGGGCTTCTCGACAACAAGCGAAAGAGCCAATACTACTGAAGCCTTTTGGAAGACAATCGAGCAGACGAAAAGACGACTGGAGGATTGGTGGCAT
>JAZHYW010044694.1:0-13147 GCA_037355805.1 Ixodes ricinus | reverse complement strand
AAATATTTTGTATAGCTCATGTGTGCCTTTAAAGACATGGTCTTTCATACACCTCAGAGGTAACATAGAATA
Organism: Ixodes ricinus; assembly: GCA_037355805.1. Taxonomy (NCBI): domain Eukaryota; kingdom Metazoa; phylum Arthropoda; class Arachnida; order Ixodida; family Ixodidae; genus Ixodes; species Ixodes ricinus. Next base: position 13,075 of record JAZHYW010044694.1, on the reverse strand, counting down.
TTGTATTTGCTGAAAAATCAGTGTAGGTATTTGCTGTTCTCACTGCTCTTTTCTTTCAAATAATTGTCGTATGAAATGATAAACTGCGGACCCTGCAATTGTTTTTTTGCGTATTTAGGTGATTACTTGCTTTAGCATTATTCCCAGCACAAGTAATAACAGAATCAATCCAAATTTTACAGAATATCGCCACGGGTTAGATGTTTAAAATATGTTCACAAACGTATAAATTAAGAAACGCTGTTATCACCACAAAAACACCGAAGATGGAATCCGAGTCCGACAGCGATATTGCATCTAGTGTTTAACTGTTTGTGTATCTTGACAACAATGTCAGAATTTTTCTATAATCTAAAAAGAAACGGAATTAGAGACCTCTGTCTGAAATACTATTACAGTTAAAGGGCATATTTTCGTGATCATGACGTTCTTTGGGGACCTACATTCGCCAGCAATTTGTATTAATAATAGCAAAAATACAATTACCATATTTTAACAAGATAGTTTTTCAAGCTCGTACTATGATTTTCTGCTTATGATTTAATTGCAAACGCGCCAAACAGTATGTGCAATCAAGAGTGTGCAAATTATGATCCCTGGTGCCGATTGCAGCACATTTAATTAACAAGTTATATAAAAACAGTCTAAAATCATCGGAAACGTTCTAGCAATCTAAGAAATCTGCGTAAAATTACACAGAATTACATAAAAGTGCATGAATTGCATCTCGGCAAGACGAGCTACCCTTACCGATATACCGAGCCACTGAAGCGGGCGCTGACGAGCCCCCCGAGACCTATGCCGGAGAGAAGGACGCCGTAGCACTAAAAGTGGCAGTAACCCGTCCTGCTGTGGTAATGATGAAGTGAAGTAAACGGAATAAGAGGAAGGCAAAAACTGAAGGTCGGTTATGGCGGCGCCCATGCAGAAGTTGCCCGAAAGCGTCTATATGCAAATACTAAAACTCTCTAGTAAGGTACAATCCCATTCCGGCTGCAGCACTACATTGGGACAGTGAAGAGTGTTGTTTGCATTCGGAAGTGACATTTCGCGAGCAATGATCGCGAGCAGTTCCGCCTTGCCCACTGACCAGGAGAACCGGAGGACCCTCACTAGAGAGCTTCCCGTTTCCGCCACGGGAGGGCGAGCAACGATTTGGAAATCTAAGCCCGTGAAGAGCCTCCTCTATCTCCACGTGACGTCATCACCTTAGGATGACGCATCAAATCAGCCCGACGCCGAGCATCCTTTGACGCCTTGATTGCGTGCGAGACCCAGCAGAGTGCCGATGCAGCACTCGCGTTCTACCTTTGTCTACGGTTGAACTCGCTGCGATGACGTCAAAAACCTAATTGCACAGGGCTTCATCGTTCTAGGTGGTGTTGGCTGAGCAAGGGGCTTGGCTGCAGCCAAGGAGATCTGGTTTTGTGATTGTGTTGTGTTGGCACCGACTGAAAGGAGGTTGGTGCTAGAAGCCGCGAAATTCGCCCAGTTTCTACGCTAAGAGGCACGATGGGAAAACCTTGACTTAAAACTTTGCCCAAGATCCATAATCACTCTGAGGTGTCGGAACAAGGCCAGAAAGAGGTGTCGAAATTCCACTAGAAGTTCGCGCATGTCTCGCCTTCGGCACTGTCAAGTTGGGGCCCGGTGCGCAGGCGTGGACGCGGTCGCGTCGGGCCTTGAAGACGCCTGCGTGAATAAGAAGGGCTCTTCGAGCCCTTGTCGTGCTGGCGCCATCTCACGGCGTTGGTCAGAACTGGGAGCGAATCTCCGACACATCTGCTCCGTGGTGAGGCGGTGTCGTTCCAGACAGCTTGCTCTTCTTCCACCTTGCTCACGGCATTATATTTAGCCGAGTGTTTGCGGCAGTGACCTGCTCTTGTTGTTCATTGAGGACTGGCCAAAGATTCGAGTGGGTAGGTCCTGCTTTATGTTCTTTCAAATTCGAATTGAGACACTCGCAAGTCAATCAGTGAGAAAGGTAAATGTTAATAACAAATGAGTCAACCGTCTGGATGTTGTGATTGTTTCTTGTACTTATTTTCTGCCATTCCTGCAAATACGATTCTCCAGCTAGGAGGCTGCTTTCAGCAAAGTATAAATCTTTCGTTTCGCTGCCGCAGATTTATGTACGAGTACGTACATCCACGACAGGGTGTACTCATACACCGAGCACACCCTGTGCCCAACGTTACTCAATGCACAGCTGGCATGAGTCGCTTTCGACCTTACAATAGGTCTTGTGTATATGGATTGTATCATAGGGGTGTAGAGTGATGTGCGCGCTGATACGACACTGCGAACGCCATTTGAGGGTTGCTCGCTTCGGTCAAGGACGTAAATACTAAGTGTGATTCGCATCTTTTTTCTATGCAGGGAAGCGAATAGAAAGCTCCAGGACACCAACGACATCCTGAGGACCGTGCTCGAGAAGGCCGAAAAGAACAAACCACCAGAAGTAATGACCGCTGTGTTCCCTAGAAAAGAAAAAGAAAAGAATGAGACGGGGGCTCAGAACCCTGTACTTCACTAGGAGAATACAGTCTACTCCGCTTATTTGCGTTACACAGTGCACCTATAACACCTAACCCTGACCTAGCGGTGTGGACAGCACGCGTTTAAGATATCGCACGCGCATCCCGCTGTCCACGCTGTCTTGCTTTTGTGCTGCGCTGAAGGTGAGGGATGCTGCCGACGCACCGACATACCGAACCCGCCGAGGAAACCAGAGACGGCTGTCTCTTCTGTTTCGAATGCTGTCGTCGACGACAAGATGGCGGCAGCCACCCCTCCTGATTCAAATGGTGGAAAACTCCCGAGGCTGCGCGCGTCCAGCCGTTCCAACCTACGCAAAGCTGCCGGCTCCAAGGCCATTGTACTCTCGCGGAGTTAGATCTATTCCCTAGTGGAGTATATGGTTAAACTATTAATGGTAGACGCTGTAAATAATCTCTGGATGCCCTGTACGCATTTTCTCGAAGATTGTTCTTACGCAATATTAGCAATGCTATGGCAACTGATATAACTTAAGAGACGCGGGGGCGTGGCCAGTTACCTTCAACATTCGTGATTGGTTGGTCGGCATTCTTGTCTCGCTAATACCGCAATTTTTGATTGGCTGCGAAGCGACAACAAGATTCCTGGGGCAGGCCACGCCCCTTCGTTTCTGAATGTGTCGGTGATCGTAGTAATATAAGATAAGAATTGCAAAAAGTAACCCGGGAGACGTAGCTGTTTATTACTTTAATGTGCTGCCTTCTGTCCCGCTGCAGTTTATTTTGCATCAGGGTTGCCACGGCTTCTGCCACAATTTATGATGTAACCTACCGGTGTGTGTGTGTTTCCAGCTACACAAAACACTTTTGGCCGACAGGCTTTTGTGCACTGAGCGACGTAGTTGGCGCAAACGCGACATCGGCGCTGGTTTTGAAGTTGAGTACCGATACAGGTTAAGGTCTAAAAGCAAATTTGGTCGACTGGGTTAGTGCCCCGCATAGTTGCGTTAAAATAGATATTTCAATTCGATTCCACTTCCATTCAATGCACTTCAAATGAATTAAAATGTATGAACTACATTGTTGAGAAGGAAACAGCTGTGAAAAAAGAAAGTGAACAAAAATTGGCGATCGCTCAGGGTGTCATGCACGTCAAGTGACATCATTACGTCACGTGAAACTATGTCGGCTTGATACATATATTGTCACCACCTTCGCTTTGTCTATTTATAAGAGATTGGCGAATGGTTTCCGGTGTTTATTTGTTTTTCAAACATCGGCGTATTTCAGTTATCTACTTCAGTCGAACGCTAAAAACAGTGGTTATCGGCGAAAAAGAAATCTTAGGGAAAAACTTATAGTTGTAGTCCATGAGGTGCGGGTTTCGTCAATAAGTCCTAGCTGAACAAAAATTTCTGGAAACCGTTTTTTTTTCGGTTTTAATCGTTTTTGTATTTTGGCACCAACGGTCGTTAATCGGTTTGGCACCAACGGTTTACAAGTTATACTGTGCGCTAAAAAGCAGGAGCGAAAGGCAGCCCTATAAATTCTATGCATTCAGAACGCCGTTCGGACATGCCACAGGGACAAACAACTCTTTATATCACCAGATGTTTTGTACACCAAAGAACCGTGGACTGCGCGCCCGCCTTCACAGCTGGAAAACTATTTGAGAACCGATGTTTCTCGGGAGTGCTTTGGTCCAGGAATTGTAGTATTTTTACTAAGCAGCGCGAGCGACACTAACCGTGATGAAACTATTGTCTCCCCTCCCAGCAGGCAAGGCGAGAGTCATTTCTCTCAGACTACCTGGACAACCCGGTGTTTTTGCCCACAGTGCCTTGCAGAAGGTTAGTATACCTCTAGCCGATTTGTTAAAATCTATATGCCAGTAAGGGATGTACTCAATAGAGGCACCGAATAAGTTCTACGTTTAGGGTATCGGCTCGTGCCCAACAAGTGGTTGGACAAGAGCCACTACCCGAGTGTCCGCCGAGGCATCGATTGTTGCGAGCCGAAGTGAAGTGCTCACGCAGTTCTCGTGTCCAATCCATGAGCCGCGCTCGACTGTCGTCAGGCGGGTGGTTTCGATCCCACAACGACATCATCGAGCTTTGCGAAGGCAAGACTGAAAGAAACAGTCCCCCTTTTATGCTCGAAATTTCACCGCGACCAAGAAGCTTCTGAATCAGTGGCGGTACGTGCGAGCCTACTTGGGCCAGGCTAGGACCAGTACTTCTCTGCAAAGTCATGAACATTCCAACCCAATATCGTTTGAGGACCCCTTTAACGCCGAAGAAACTGCGTAAAGTAACGAAAAAGTAACGTCGTCACAGGAAGGAGCGAATCAGGGCGACATACCTATGTCTCTCTCCGGGTTCGCCTCCTCCCCCTGCGAGGTATTGCGAAGACTGCAGCACATCCAGTGAGCGCCTCGTCTCTCGTGACCCGCGCATGCGCGCGATAAAGAGAGAGACCGACACGTGTACTTCTTCACCCTCCAATGACACGCCGAGAAAAACGCCGTAGGACCAATCCCGAAGCGAGAAGCACGATCGTACGAAGCCCCGCCGCTCTTCTCCTAAGCTCCCTGCAAACGTTATATATTAGCTCAGTTGAGGAACTACCCATAGACATTGCTTGTCACGAACAACACCCTCCCCTCTCTCCCCGAGGCTGACCTCCCGTCGTTCGAAGCGCCACAGTTTTTGGGGAACGGCTGTCACGGTAACGGCAGTGTATTCTGTGGAATACGCATGTTTCGAAGCTCAGCGTCTAGATGGCGCTCCACCGTACTTTATAAATGATAAAACAAACAGTTTTGAATCGGAAATCGAGATGGCGCTTCAAACAACCGAAGGGAGTGAGTACACCCCTCCGCGGGAGTTCCGCAACTGAGGTCACCTAATAATGTTGGATGTCAGTGACCGGGTATGATAAAAAAAAGTGCATTCTGTAATGTTCTGACGACTTTACTAACTCTTCATCGGCTGTCGTCATTGGAAAATAAATATAATCTGCTGGCGGTTTCTGATCCAACACAATTGCGGTAAAATAAAACCTATTATTGCTACTATTCTTTTTTTCATATAAGGGTTACACTTGGCAGAAAACGTTCCGAACTGTGTTAAGAAGCGACCTTCACAGAGCGACAGAACTGGCGATCCTACATGGCGCTGTAGCTTACGTGTATGCACCATCACGCGGCTGTGACGTCACGCAGCTGCTGCGGTGGCGCTGTGGTCGCCACGGCACATGCGCAGAAGCCTCACGCAAATCTGGTCGGGCAAATGCTGACCTGTGACAGCTTCAAGAAGGTCAGGGCGCGATTCGTTTCTAGCTTCGTGATTCGTTCTGCTTAATTCTTATTGGTTGATATGCTACACTCTAAGAAAAAAGGAGCGCGACTTAGTCCCTCGGGGGACCAAATGCGCTGACACTACCATTAGTCCCCTAGGGGAGCAACGGTGACGGGAGCAACTGTTGCGCCCCGTCCGTTAGTCCCTCGTTCTAGCACCGTTGGGACTAACTGTTACACCGTTTCAATTGCACCTCGAGGACCAACTGTTAGGCCCTTGCACTTGGTCCCCTGGCACCAACTGTTACACCGTTTCAATTGAACCCCGAGGACGAACTGTTAGGCCCTTGCGCTTGGACCCCTGGGACTAACTGTTACACCGTTTCAAATGAACCCCGAGGACCAACTGTTAGGCCCTTGCACTTGGACCCCTGGGTCTAAACGTTGCGCCCTTGGATTTAGGCTTCTGGGACTAAAGGTTTATCCTCTACATTTTGTCCCGAGCCACAAATCTCCGAAACGAAATGGTGCAGTTCAGGTAAAACGTAGCTTTATTGCCTCGTAGGTACACATCACATTCAAGGATGACTGAAGTCGAAATTCCTGGGCGGTAGAATCCACGATAAGGCCAAATTTCGAAGAGGGCACTTGCGTCGACGATGGCTTGGACACTGAGACGTCTGTCGAAACCGGTCGTGGTCCCAGCGCCGTTTATTGGGGCACCGGCAGCTTCTTGCCTGTTTGCGAGGAGATTTGAATTATTAGTAACAGATCAGCGTGAAATATCCAATCGCTGGACAAAAGTATGAGATATAACACACACATAATAAAATAACAAATAGGCTGCATAAGTGCTACAATGGTTCACATCCAACATGCGATCTGTTGACAGCAGACCAGCGCAATATTCGATTTTAGTAGACCGTTCGCTGCGAATTACCGACCCAGCGCGTGCGTGCTCAAACTATGCTTCAAAATGACGGCACGAGCTCTTGCCATCAACGCGAAAGTCGAGTGTACAATCGAATAAATGTCTCCATTACTGCCGGTTCTCACACGCAGCGAAGCGCTGATGTAGCGCTGCTCACGTGTCGTGACTCGTGAGCTACTTTTCGTCTGCCATGAGCAACAGTTTTGACGGTGCGTTACAAAGCTGGTGACCGCTCCCGTCAGCACGCGCTTAGCGCAAGGTCAGCGCTATGCTTGAAGCGCTCCGCGGCATGTGCGGACAGGCCTTTATGGTCAAGCAATCCTGCCAGGGCCTGCATAATACCCACACACAAAAAAGCCATCGGTAGAACCATAGAGTTATTACAATAAACGCTAGAGGCTCAGCTGGCGCTAGTGTCTACGGGACTTCCGGTTGCAAATTGAAGCAGACAGCATGCAGTCTACATTTCCAGCCTCCCTGTGTATTCCTATGGGAAAACGCGCGTGAATTTTGTCTCTTCGCCGGAAAATAACATGAATAACTTTTGTCATATCGGTTGTAACGGATAGTATGTACCTTTATTGGTATTGTGAAAGTGTAATTGCTTTAGTTACAGCATTTTTCTTTACCACTGAGCGATGTTAAACTTCGCTCTATTTCAGGCCCAAACCCCTGTTTCAAGGAAGGTATGTGAAAACGAGCGACGGTTCTAAGCAAACTAACGATCGAAAGGAATGTAGTGTGTGTTCAGGTTCGCTAGCTTTTCGGTGGTGCTTATATATTGCTAATATGCCCGTCCTGTCATTGGATGAAAATGACTCCGTCGTGCGCATCTTTACGATCGGTTAAAGAAACATTCGAACGTAAAAAATAAAGCACGTGAGCTACGAAAGGTATGTCTTTTTATTATTTACCATGTCGGGCAGTTTTTATCGGGCACCTGCTCTCTGGCTTCCCCTATTTGCAAAGATTTGGAGCGTGCGGGTGATGCTTTGAACCATTTGAACCCAGAACAAGCATCTTCACGGTACTTATTTATTGCATATCTGACTATATTACGTGACTTTCAATTTATTTTGATCGTCTGCAAGCACAAGGAGTTACTTATCCAGTGTTACTGCGTAGTTCTTGCCGTCTCTCTCGGTTTTCCACATGTCCTTCGTTCGTTCGGCACGTATATCCCCCATGTTGGAAAGCGTCGACGCCGTGTTCGCGCTAACAGTGTCCGACAGTGCACAAAAAATACACGCACGAAGCCGTTTTAGCACCGTTTTTAATGCGATGAATTTGAAAGAAAAACACCGTAACTGACCATTTATTTCGTCTGCGTAACTGAGAAATGTTCCAATGTGCCTAGTACGTACAAATTATTCGTGATATTTGCTCTTATAATCGAGCGCAGAGAGAAATGCACTCGCTTTTTCCCGTAGGAATACATTACCGGAAGTCAAATTTAGACTGCTTGCTGTCTGCTTCAAAATGCAACAGCACACTAGCGCCAGCTGAGCCTCTAGCGTTTATTGTAATAACTCTATGGGTAGAACCGTCGTTTCGCTCGATACGATTGAATATGAGGTCTCTGTGCCGCATAACAAAATCAGCAACCATGGTGCCAAAAAGAATAGAGCATGGCGCGCGCTTTGCAAGCTAGAGAACGCGCTCAAAATAAAACACTTTCTGAAGCCGCAGTTAATGAATACACCAAAAACAGAAGTACTTCGACATACCTTAATCGAGTTCTCTTGACTTGTGACTTCAGAACAGATCAAGTGCAGTGCTGCAGCCGCGAATCCAACCCGGATCCCACAATGATCGGAGACGAAACAGCAAGAAAAAGCGTCGACTAGCTAAAAAAAAAAAAAAAAAAATTGGTTTGCTCTTTATGTTTATACAGCCTTGATGGGGAGATGCGCCCCCAACGGGTAATCGGTCTCTTAGCTGTAGATGAGAAATTTAGCCAGTGCGGTACAACCGCTAACCTGGGGTTTTTAACGTGCATCACGCAGTAGTGATCACACGAACGCGTGCCGGTACGAAACTCATCCAGATCGAAACGGGCGGGGGCGGCGGGGATCGAACCCAGGAGGTTCCCAGCGCAAGCTTTCGCTCCACGCTCCGAGCTGAGACGCGTTAGCCACTCGGCCACTTCCTCCCCTCGTCGACTAGCTTCCGACCAGGCTGTCTTTCAACTCTCAACTGACTAAAAACAGGTTCTTTTCAAACAAAGACCCCTTCCCATTTTCCCGACGGACCCTATCTCCCCATCTGCCCACCCCGCGTGAGCGGGGATTACCAGAAAGAATGCGGGGTGGGGGGTTGGTGGGAGGGGGAAGGAGCGCATGAAAATCTCTCTTCCCCTCCCACTACACACAACACACGCACAGAGCACAGCTAAAGTTAACTAAGCCCCAAGGACGGGAGAAGGTCGCCATTTTCATTACGCCGGTCGAGTAACGCACAAACGAACACTTTTTTTTGTTACCTTTCTCGTTTTTTTTTTTTTTTTTTTTTTAGTGCGCGTTTGTTTTGTATTAGCAGGTTGACATTTCGGGCGCAGTTCGTACTTCGTTGTTCATCTAAAACGTTCTCTGAAACAGCGACGACGATGACAGGAAGGCGTCTGGATACTGCCCCTAAATGTGCTTTTTGAGTGGAACGTGCTGTGCATCAAGTGTGTCGTTGCGGATTTTGAGTTCGACATTGGACTACCCGGAAAGGTTGGTCACGGGGAGACGCAGAGACGAGGCTCAACTTGTTCTCATTAATTCAGTTTTAGCGATTGAAGTGACCATTTATTCTGACTGCGAGACTCCGGTGTTGAAAGCGCGGCTTCTACGAACTGTTAAGTCTCATTTAAGAGAAGAAAAAAGTGTTAGTATTTGGAAGTGTTGCGTTTAGATAAATGCTATTTTTTTGCGCGAAGGCAAATTACGTGAATGGGGCTTGTGAAATGTCAACAGATCATTTTTGGCGAGATAGTTGGGTGAAGTCGAGTCAACACATTCGTTAACTCGCATTCACACAACGCGTGAAGCTCTACCATGTAAAGTCTTAAAACATTTGTGGCACATTAAACAAATTCGCCAGTTTCGTCCGAGTTTTGTCGACACTTCCAGCCGTGCTGGGCTAAGTCTCGCCGATCCCCAAGACAAGCGAAATAGCATCCGTCCCAATGGCGAACATTCCGTTTGCCTTCGGGGACTAAACGATACAGATGCACCCGGTCTGAGGGGGACTAATGAATGCTTTTGCTCGCGCACGCTTATCGGTTAGTCCCAGTCGACCGCAGATAGTCCCCAGCTTTTGCGCACGTGTACCTACCTTGAACCAGATGGTCCTTTCGGGGAGCAACTGGGAGTTCAGAGGACCAAATGCTGCCGTTAGTCCCTGAGACCAACTCTTTTCTTAGAGTGTACACTCATTGGCTCCGGAACCGATAAAACGATGTTCGGGGCTCGCCACACTTTGCGTTTTTTAAGTTGTCGACTTCTGGGAATGGCGTTGTTGGAAAGCGAGGTATGTGTCATTCAGTAACGACTGAGGAGTAAGAAAAATTACAGCGACCTTTAGCCTCAAAGTCTTATAATACACGAAATGCATTATAGGGAATTGTGTGTCACGTGGAGTATATTTTCCCCGCTAAATTTAGTGGGGAAACCGAATTGGTGTATAGGTCACATGTCGTCAATTCCCCTTTAAATTTGGTGGGGAAGCTGAATTGGTATTTTGGCCATAAGACGTGAATTTTTCCGCTAAATTTAGCGGGAAAACTGAGTTGACGTAGGTCACGCGCCGTCAATTTACCCTAGGCGTATATGTCACGTGACCCCGCTTTGCCCGCTCAAAAAATGCGGGGACAGAAAGACGGAGGGACGGAAAAAAGTCTGGGATTGGGGGTATCGTTAAAAAGCATTTCATGCTTTTAAACAAAAAGTGTTTGATTCCTTTGAGATAACGTTATCGACCACGACGGACGTCAGGCTTACGAGTTTACCAAGATGATTGGCGAATGAATTACCTAAATTTTATTAATTAACTTTTGAAATATCGATTTTAGCGAGCACTATGTTCAATGAGAGATGTCGATAAAATAGGCTATAGTTGTCGTTAACGTCTCGTGACAACTAAATTCTACTCCGCGCTCCATTCTCTGGAACATCTAATTAAGCTCTCGAGGAGACGGGCAGATTCCATAACTATTCGCTTGAAAGAGTGGCGGGAGTCCTGCTGGGAAGTGATGCCAGCCTCTTCAAAGGAACATCGTACCCTGAAGCACTCAACAAAACACACTGCACATTACACTAAAAAATAAAAAAAAGCAACAGAAACTATGCAAACAAAACACCTGGACAGTCCCCAGATACAGGTGATGTGAAACTCTAGGTTTTTCGGGATATTAATACAACGAAAATCATAGCCCCTTCATTAAGACAGTCGCGTTACCCTCTAAATCCAACGAACACATATCAAAATTTAAAAAAGGGGGCCGACGGATTTGAAACACGTCTCGTACAGAACGATTTGTATCCTTTGTCCTACTCATAAAATAAAACATATTCCCACTTCATTACAGTTGAGAGAGTCAATGCACCATCAAAGCACTCATATACGCGCGAATCCAGACAAAAAGGTTTCAAGATTCGACACCTCCAAACAAAAAGAATCATGGCTTCCTTTATCACAACCGTTTTTCGGGAATAAAGTTAATGTTTGGGGTTGTACCCTTCTGCTTGCCAAATTACATTTCCTGGTCTTTGTAGACTCGAAGGTTACCTCGACTGTTTCTAGTGAAGGGGCGAAGGGCACTCTTTAAGTTAGTAGAGCCGTAACTTTTGTAAACTTCTTAAGGTTGTCCAGGTGTGTGTTACGAAAACTTGAAATAATAAAACATCGAGGACGAGCACGGAAACAGGACTTAAAGCTGAAAGAAGTCCTGTTTAATTAGAGGATAAAGCTAGCAATAGGATATGTCATTTCCATCTCCATTTGGTCTTTACCTCCACTAATTTCTTCTTAGGGGTATAAAAACATTCACGGACTGTACACCTGTTACTTTGATGAAGAGCGGTCCCCGCTCGAAACGTTGTAATAAGCTTCGTATTAGTAAGTCCGACACTACGCAACTTTGACTTATTAATTTCCCCGCTCTATTGTTGTATATTTACCTTCTCACTTCTCTCTCTCTCTCTCTCTCTCTCTCTCTCTCTATATATATATATATATATATATATATATACGAACTCATCTCTGTGACGTCACGGCGCGGTGGTGGCGCGTCGGTCGCACTTCCGGTCTGGGGCTGTGGGCAGAAGTCCCCATGCCAGACGTGTATTCCTGCGTTGTTTTGAAGGGAACCAGACAAAACCTGCCTTCTCGTCAAAACGCCGCGACTGGGGCCGTACCAAAAGTGTCGAGAAAGGTTTGAAGGTCAGTTTTCACGTGCTCGGTTCGTCCGAGAATCTGGATATGTGCCGTGAAAAGGGAAAAGCAGACGCCGTCGGACAACGATTGCTTGGGCTGGAAGCACTTTGGGTTGAATTCACGGATACTTGTGGTCATCAGATTTATTTGTTTTGTTCCAACACGAACGCCAGAAAACCGTCAAGTTGTGCGGACCACCAGCGGACTACGTTCAGCGCGTCTTCAAGTTCAAACGGCCGCCTGATTGTTCGAACTGTCGTCTGCTCTTTCAAACGTTTCTGCTTGTCGTCTGCTCTCTTAGACGACGCCGGTCCGTAGACCAAATGTTGGCCCGGTACTTTGCGATAAGAAGTAAGTGCAGGCCTCAAAAGACTTAAATTTGAAGGTTGGTAAGCAGGCTCGATGTAAACAGTAGATACAAGGAGATGTTGATCATTGTTACCAGTGACCATCACCGACTTGTTATGCCTAATTCAGTTGGTCCGATTCTGCTTGCGATTTTCAGTATCGACGTCGACCATCTCAGCTACGGTTCACGCTTTTGCAGCCCGAGCGGCGTCGCGACTGAAAATTCCGAGCGAAATCTCATCATGCGAATCAGGCTTTAGCGTACATTCTGCGGCGTCCACGCGGAATGAATCGCCACATGTCACATTATTCACGCGAAGTTTTGCGGTGTAACGAGCCTCGGTAATTTCGCTGACGCCGCTCAAGATAGTCAGACATCGCCAGGAAGACGTAGAACCAACAATTCGAACGCGAAAAAGGGCAGGGGGACTCACACTGACGCCGACAACATCGCATTTCAATGGTGTGTTTATGGGCAACGGCGAGCTTCTTGCCCACACCCCCATCGCGCATGCGCGGCGCCGGAGGCGTCCGCTAGGGGCGCTTCGGGCGCTCCGGTTTGTTTGTAAACATGAGTTG
>JAZHYW010044693.1:0-26514 GCA_037355805.1 Ixodes ricinus | reverse complement strand
GTTACCAGCATAACTGGAATAAATAGCCTGTTTCAAAATATTAATGGTGCACTAAGCGAAAAAGTAAAAAAAATCAAATCTTTAGGAGGGACTGCATCGAGATAATGGCCTCCTATAAGCAGAGTTGGGGGTAACGCGTTACAAATAACGGCGTCTCCCTGTAACGCGTTTTTTTCTTCAGTAATGGAAGTAACATACCAGTAACATTTTCTAAAGCAGAGCGTATATACGGTACATATTTCTTGAGTAACAGGTAACGAAGTCAAGCTACTCAGACGATGCTTCTCCTCCAGAGTTCAGATACAAAAAATTATACTTAATCTTTTTCAAGGTTTCTAGGCGCTACAAGTAATGAATCCGCTACGCGCATCCCACAAACATTTAATTTTTAGCCTTTCTACTTCCCACAGAAACACTTCAATTCCACTTTTTAAAAATATGGCACTTATGCATACTTGTAACGTGCAAACAGTAAAAACGTTTTAACTCATAAATTAAAAAAAAGTTGCGAAAAGTAAAAGTTCGTTACATTTTATTGGTAACGGTAACGCCTTCCTTTTATTTTGAGGTAACGTAGCGTAGGTAACGCGTTTCTTTTATTTACGAGTAAAGAGTAAGACATTTCGTTACTTTTTGTTCGGTACTGCGTACCACTAACTTTTATTGGGATTTGCCCCGTGAAAGGTACTAGCAACACCTCCTAGGTAACAAAGCCGTAGTAAGTATGCCGAATGAGATGACGTTGCAAGAGAGGGCCACCGCTGGACACAGATTGAAACGAGTGTTGCGTCCACCGAAGCGCTCGGCTTCGAGTCAAATCTTTGAGGCTTCGAACGTCGACGCAGTCGTCGTGTCTAGTCTGTGTTCAGTGTTGGCCTTCTCCGATGATGTCATCTCATTCTGCACTAAGCCTTTTTTATCCAGGAGGTGTTGGTACTGGTATAGGATAGCTTGCAAGTTTCCGTGTATGGATACAGTCATGCGTGACCCTCAGTCTTTGTTTTTGGTCGCTGCACTTCCTTAGTACTCGTGGCATGACAGCGTCGATGATCAACCCCCACCCTTCCTTGCCACGACCTGGATGAGCATCGTACCGGCGTGCGGTCGTTTTTCACTACTGCGTCGTGCAAGTTAAAGACTCCCGGGCTAACGGTTGTACTGCGCACTGGCTAATTTGCTCATCTATACAGCTGAGAGGCAAGTCGCCCGTGGCAGTACCAACTTCAGGCCAGTGCAAACATGGATCAACGCCCACAAGGTTTAGCAACTCTCCAGGAAATAACTGGTTGGTGTCACTAAAGTCGGTTTCAGACCAAGTCCGAGCGCAGCCAGCGCTACGACCCACGGAAGCAGTCGTTGCTTCCAAAACGCACCGTCACGGCGCTCCTCCATTTTGTGTGTCCTATCACCGGCTATAGACCAGTCACCCACGGGGATGCCCTCTGATCCTGCGCTTTTTTGTGTGTGTGCATCTGTGCGTGATATCCTTTGCTGGTGACGTGCTTCGTTCACACTCTGCTGAGACTGCTGCCAAAGTTACGAGCAAAAGGTACAGCTAGGTGCCTTCATGTGCGCTTTGCTTAGGGTGGTAGCATCTCGCCATTTTATCCCCACACGTTTATTTTTATTTTTTGTTCAGAAGCGCGTGAAAGAGCGTGTCCCTGCACGCATTTGTGGCGCTGACTGTGCTATGGCGACATTTTGTTTTCGTCGATTTCTTTGTATTTTCCCGTGAGCGCGTGCTGTCGGCATCAGGTACTACGGCGGGTGGCATCACCCTAAACAGAAGGACATTAAGGCACCCTAGGTACAGCTGGTCAGCAGCCGGCGCTCAACGCTTCCAAACGTGTCTTTTGTAGCGCGAGAGCTCGCTTTGCGGAGGAACGTTTGAAAGCCACGATCTCAGACTCAGTCTGAAGGGTGCACGGAGTATATGGAGTGTTCACTGGCAGCCATAGCTGAGTGCCCGAACGCTGATTGCGCGCTGAAGGCCAGCTTCTGCAGTTCTTTTGCAACGTCACTGAACACCATCAGGATTGCCGGTCTTGGCGACCTATTGGTACGAGCTCGTTCTGAGCATGCGCTCTAAACAGCACCCACAAATAAGGCGTCCAGTGAATACACTTTATATAGCTTCCATCTCACAAACGTCTGCAGTGCAGACAGGAGCATGGGCACGAGCGCGTGGCTTTGGAAAGCGCCTCTATGCATGAGTTCTCGTATACAAACAAATGCATTCTGTTGAGTTAGGCCTCACGCGCCTGTGCCTCTGTCTTTACTACACACATTTGTGAGATACAGGATGGAGAGCGCGCTTGACAACGCTTGATTGACCTAATCGCAGCGTAGCGTCGGCTGTTGTTAGTAGATGGTTCTAGTGGATCGCACGCCGCGGAGAGCGGGCCCAGCGGGCGCCTCATAACCATGCTGCGTCTACGAAACGTGCCCAACGGGAAACCGAAAATAACGCACTGTTTGTGTAAGCTGAACCATAGCCTCCTCTATACAGACAAAGCCTGGCAGATCGCCACAATACGTGGCCGCCGAA
The DNA here is from genome assembly GCA_037355805.1 of Ixodes ricinus. NCBI lineage: Eukaryota > Metazoa > Arthropoda > Arachnida > Ixodida > Ixodidae > Ixodes > Ixodes ricinus. The sequence continues at coordinate 23,966 of JAZHYW010044693.1, read as the reverse complement.
AGTGGAGGCAGAGCGGCAGACAAGAGGCATGTAACGGGTTTCCGCTGCGGCGAGACGCCGAAACACACTTGTCCCCAGCGATGGAATGACCGCTCGTTCTTCTCGCGTTCCCCGGGCTACCGCTTCTTTTATCGTCGGGTTTGAAAACCATGTTTCGGGTCCTCGCCGCTGCAAAAGCTGTGCGCTGTATTGGGGAGGAGGAGCGACCGTGACGCCCCAAGCGGTTAACTTTAGAACTACACGGATGGGGACAACAAATACAATGACTCAGCGCTCGGCCGACATAACCGAACGCGGCGTCAGCGTTCGGCTGGAGTTCGTGTTCTCCGGTGAGGGGGAGGAGGGGCTCTTTTGTTTCCACTCCGGCCTGCATGAACAATGCAGCATGCACGATCCCAGCTCAGCACAAAAGCCGAAGTGGGTCAAGCTCGCATTCTCTGAGGATAGATCCGGCACTTAACGTCGCTTCGTCGATTGTTAGTATTTTTTACGTTAAACTGTGCCCCGCGCTCTATTGTAGAAGATGACGTGGACATGCCCATAAGGCCCGTGGCCATGCGCACAGGCCTTGTGTTGAGTAAACACCGACTGTGGGGAAAACAAACGGGTTTGAGCGCCCCCTATAGTTCGATCTCCTGCCCACGTGACTCCCCGAGAAATGCTCGGTGCTACCAGATCCTCGCGCTCCAAATCTGCGACCGGGCACTCTATAGCTCCGTCGTCCAACTGCCAGACTTTGTGAGTATAGGGAGGCTACGGCTGAACCTTCCTGGTTCAGCTATGTTTCGAGCGTTTCAACGCGTAATGTGTTTTTATTAACCGGACCCTACGGGAGGTCGTCACAAAGAACCGTCACGTCAATATCCACGCCAAATTTAGTGGGAAAATCATTATCGCGTTACCGAGCCACGTGATGTAAATTTTTCCGCTAAACTTAGCGGGGATATCGACGCGATGTTACCCCGTCATGTTACCTCGAGTCACGTGACATTAATTTCTGCGAGACGGTGGTTTACGCTCGACGCAATCTCTGCTCCGCCGTCTTTTGTTAGCGTAACCAAGCGCGCGTAATTTTTTGTCGTTGTTGCGAACGTCGAACTGCGTTCGTAGATGGCTGAAAGACCAAAGTTTGGTCGTGACAAATTCAAATTCGATATTTGACCGGTTCGTAGGTCTCCAAATCATCTTCCTGCTGCAGGCACAAGAAGAGGCTGAGGCGAGACGTAAAACCCTACATTCCAAAATGTGCGAAGAAATGGACGAACTTCAGTCGCACGTGTCTCTCTTCGAAAAGATGGAAGGTTGATTTCGGTTGTGTAGATGCCCACTGAAAGAAAGTTGTTTTTTTCTAGGGTCAGTCAGGCTTATGGGGGGAATTTTCGTCATTGTACCACATCGTTTTGATCGGCAACATACTTTGTATTTTGGTTAATAATCCTAGTTCGAATTAGATAAGTCCCATCGAAGGGCACCTGACTAACCAACCCTTTACCGGTGTAAGAGTGCAATGACAGCAACTGCCAAAAGTAAAATGGCATTTCTGTTAAGATGGAAAAAAGAACTACGTATACAAATGGACAACTTTCTGTGGGATTTGGGAAGTGAAGAGTGCGTGAGCTCAGCTTTGGTCGGTGTTCAAGGTGCTCGAGCGCCCGTGTGCCCATGGCTTTGACTGCGTAGCTACAGAAAGTTGTCCACGAATATATACTATACTCTGCTCACCTTATGTTGTACCGCAGAGAAGGCTAGAAGCGCGAGTTCAGATGTTGGGAGCTGCTCTTAACGCACGAGAGCTTGTGCCGCCGAGGGGTGCCCTAGAGCAAGGAGCTCGCGCTTTGTAGCCTTTCCTGCGGTACATCATAAGGTGAAACAGAGTATAGCTTGGTATAGCCAACGCCACAAGCACGAGAGTTTAAGGTCCCTGCTTTTGAAGCGTTCTCTCCGCAGAGCGAGCACTCGAGCTATACTTCGTTTCAGCTTCCGTCCGAGCGCAGCCAAAGGCTGAGGGACGGTTCGCAACTTCGAGAAGAGCATTCCTACGCACCACAAAGTAGTCCGCAAAAGTAATTTTTTTAAAAGAACTGTTTTGTGCGTAAACATTGCACAATATTCCAGATGTGTACTGCTGAGAATGATTTGCAACTAAAGGAATTAAATATCTGAAGTTTATGTTTTTATTATTATATGTAAATGCATGTGGTTTGGTGAAAACACGTACATCCGCTGGCAACACGGCTGCAGCGCTCGGTTTTTTCTGTGTGATTTCGTTCCCGTAATGGCCGAATCATGTGCTTCGCTGCTTTCCTCACCGATTCGCTTTAAAACGTCCTTTCGCAAAGGCACGTTTGGGCGTCAGGCGCGAGAGGTCGTGATGAATGTCTACTTTCAAATTCGGCAGGAGACTCCGGCCGCGTCGTACCGCGAATGCGTTGTAAACAAGAAAAGCGTCCGGGCCACTACAATTCACTGATAGACGGCGAAATCAGGGCACCCCTTTACCTGCCGGTCACATTGAACGCCGAGAAGCTGGTGGAAAGGACTGCGCCTCGAGCCCTGGTATATCCAGACAATACAAGGAAACATCAACGGCCGGGTCATCGGGCACCTTGCAATGTGTACTTACATCTCGAAACTATGCCGAAAAGGTGGAAAGCTCGGACACAGACACCAGCGGCCAGCCTACGTACTGACATCCCCTGTGACTAAATTTAAGAACATGAAAGGGCACTTTCTAGACCTGTAGCAGACGATACCGTTGATACACCCGTAGCAGACGAAATACTCGGCGAGCGCGGGCGGCGCGGACGACCAGCGGCGCAGCGGAGTGATACAAAAGTGCAGGCGAGATCGCGTGACCTATTGCCGGCGTGTGATTGGCTCCGGCCACACGTAGCTTTGGCTGCGCTCGGACGGAAGCTGAAACGAAGAAATTCACGTCTTAAAGGGATGACTGAACCGAAATTTGAAATTTTCAAATTTCGTTCGGAAATGGGTCAAGCATGACGTGTAATAACCGTAATTCATAATCGCAGGTTTGTATTTTGAACGATTGGCTATATTTTTCGTTCCAACGGTGCACTCGAGCGAGCGCTCGAAGAGAAGCGAACGGAGGGCGCGATGCGTCATGGGATATCCGGCGCAAACAAAAACAGAAAGAAAAGTTTCCCCGCATTCGTGACGTAGCAAGGCTGGCGGGATTATGAGCTTTGCCCTTGGTGGCGTTGTCAGCGTTGTGGTGGTGTCAATAGCGTCATCGCGTTACAACCGAGCCGTTCGAAGTGCCCGTGGGGTGACGAGCGTGTGGCTGGCCCAAGAAGCACGTAGCTTCCACAGCACTGTCAGCTTAGGGCTGAACGGGGTGGGAAAGCAACTTTTGTCCGAGTTTTGAGCGACTGGCTAATCTTCTAGGGGGAGAATGGCTGCATCCGGCTGCACAAACGAGGGTCCGAGAAAGAGGAGAGTCCACCCTTTCCGTCTTCTTGGACTGTTTGGTTCAATTCGCGATTTGTGAGTTGGGGAGGAAAGCTAAGAAGGAAAATGTTGAAATGCCAAAGAGCGGCGTTGTGCCAGAGGAATCTGCTACGTCACGACTACGTAGCAGATTCCACAACGTTGCTAGACTACCTCCCAAATAGGCTCCGCATGCATCCACCAGGTGCACATTGGAAGATCGTTTATTTAGCTTTAAAATTAGTTTTCTTGTGCCTTTCAACGGAAGACTGGTGTTTTTGAGGTTAGGTGCAACATGCAACACATTCAAGCTAGAAAATGAGCGCTGAAATTTCGTTTCCCTACACCTTTGGCCGGAGCGCGAGATAGCTCGCGCTCGTATACCTTTGGCTGCAGTCTCAGGTTAAGGGTGAATAGAGTATAGCAGTAAGAATTCAGCATTTTCGAGCCCCAATTGCCTGCCCGTTTCGATCTGGATGAGCATCGTACTGGCGTGCGGTCGTGTACCACTACTGCGTGGTGCACGTTAAAGACCCCAGGCTAGCGGTTGTACCGCACTGGCTAAATTGCTCATCTACAGCGAGTGACTCGTCGCAACTTTAAATGGCTGACCAACTACACGCTGTATAAATATCCCCACAACCCAATTTTTCAAGCATCCAAACAAGAGGAATATTATATCAACCGAAACGGAGAAAATACTTGATCTACAAAACCTGATCGCACAGATTTGCACCTCAGTTATGACAGCACTGTTTACATGGAAGTGGTGCTCATCGTTGTGATAACAAGGGCGGGTAATGGCTACATCGTTTTCGCTCCGAATTTTTTTTTATTTCGCACGAGTACGACACTGTTATATTAGTCCACCTCGTTTGCATTGCTTGAAAAAAGCCCAAACATATTTCCAGCTTCGTCATTGACTGAGCTCCCTCCGTAGATTACAGTAATTGGCTCTCATTTCTGGGAGTGCGGAAGTTGTTGTCGAGGCGGGTCGGATCTCTTATCATAGGTTGGGGCCTACTTACGTCACGGGCAGGCGGACGCATATCTGAGAACGAACGAGACGACACTGACCGGAAGTTGTGGTTCCGGCCCGTAGCGTCTCTTGCCGTTGGTTTGGCTTTGACTGACGTCGTGGCAGGTGGACCAATGGCTGAGGGCGAACGAGACGCACGACCGGAAGTTGACTTCGGTGCACTCGAAGCTGACGAGGCGCTCCAGGAGAACAGGCAGCTCAGGCTGAGCCTGATGGACACGCAGACGAACGTCGCCCTGACGCGCAACGAGCTGGCTCAGATACGGTCCCAGTACGAAGACAAGTGCAGACAGCTCTACGAGTAAGTGACGCCTTTCCTGTGCATGTGCTTTCGTAGTCAGTGGCGTTGGTGACTGCCATGCGGAGCGCAGGTTCGTCTGCTTCTTTTGCAGGGGTTGCGGTGAAGTCAGAACCCCGAGCTCTGATTGGCTCTGATTGAAGGATAGTTGGTAAGCCTCAAGGCGGCTTGCTTTGAGTACTACCCACTATCTTTTAATCGGAGCCAACTCAGTAGCAGAGTAGACACGGACCCGTACAGCAGGATAAATGCACTTTACTTTGGGCCCGGGAACTGCACTGCGAAGACCGTTCTTCATACGCGCAAGGATCCGAATCTCTCGATTCAATTGAGCCCAGCACGCTCCTATGTCTCGAGTCTTTCTCGTCTTCTACGCTACTACATTCCTCCCCCCCCCCCCCCCAGGCGAATGTGAAGACATCAGGTGCTTTAAGTAGTCTGGTCGGATACCGACGAACCGCAGTGGATCTCGGACGCATCAGCTGATTGTTGCAGAGTCGTGTCCGATGCATCTGCTTCTGCTTGCGGTGGGTCAACTGCACAAAGTTGTCCACCGCCGTTGGGACGTACAATGCAGTCCAGTCTTTTTCGCAGATTCGTTTCTTTATTTGATCTGCTTGCACCCGGTGTCGCTTGTGACCTTCCGTCACTACTTCAAACATAACTCGTCCTTCTTGGCTGACGATCATACCTTTGCTCCAGTGGTTCTTCTTCAACCTATCCTGCATCCAGACTTTCTGATTTATCTGAAACGTCCGGTCGAGACTTCTCTTGTCGTAGTTGCTCTTTTGGCGAGCCCGTTCACGAGAACCTTCGGACGACTGGCCTTACTTGATCAAATCTATTGTCGTTCTGTAGTGTCGCTTGTTTAGCATCTCGCATGGGGGTTGTGCCGTCGTAGATTGTGGCGTCTCCCTGTACTTGAGGAGGAACTGTTCTAGTCCTTCCTTGTCCTCCCCCTTCTTGGATTTCCGCAAGGCAGACTTTAGTGCCCTCACAAAGTTTTCGGCTAAGCCGTTTGACTGAGGGTGGTACGGTGGTGTTAGGATGTGTCGAATTCCTTGTTCTTCTAGAAAATACTTAAAAATGACACTAGTATTTTGTGGTCCATTATCGCTGACTACCTGCTCCGGCAGTCCATGAACAAGGAAGATTTCCTTGAATGCTTCCACCGTCCGCTCAGCTCTGGTCGACGGCATCAAAGTGACTTCAGGCCACTTGCTGTACGCGTCGATCACCACCAAGTACATGGTGTTCTGGTATTCTGCAAAATTTGTATGATTCTGGTACCAGGGTCGTTTTGGTACTTCCCATTGATGTAGGGGAACATTTTCGTTCCTGTCACAGACTGAAGCAACAAGCTTCGCAGGCCTGATTTTTCGCTTCAATGTCTTTTGTCCATGTTTGGCCACCACACGTAGAGACGGGCAAACATCTTCATTTTTGATTGTCCAAGGTGTCCTTCATGTATTAAATCCAGAAGACTCCGTCGAAACCTAAGAGGGATCATTGTCCGCATGCCCCAAACTAGGCAGCCATGTGCCACAGTGAGTTCCGACTGTCTCGATGTGTATGGTTGCATTTCTGCGTCGCGTTCAACTGATGGCCATCCTTCCGTGACGTTCCGGTGGACCTTCGACAGTGTCTTGTCTTTAGCAGTCTCCGCCGCGATGTCGGATTCCCTGACTGGAAGTTTGGTCATATTTTCTTCAACAATTGCCATGATGTCTGAAGAAATGAAGCTCACAACATAGGCGACTCCATGTTGAACTTCCGCGTCAAACTCGCATCAGGTCCTTGAGGTAGTCGTGACAAGCGATCAGCGTTGCCAAACAGAGTTGTTTGAGTATACTTAGGGTTGTTCGTTTTCGGGTTTTATATTTTATTTTAATTCGGGGGTAAAAATCGGGTGCTATTTTTCAAGCTGATAATCGGGGAGAAATCAGGGTTTTCGTGGAAACATTCCGAAATTCGGATTTTTTCGGGTTAAATTTACAAATGTACACAATAATACATTGTTTTTTTACGAAAAAATTGTCAAGGTGCAGGCGAGGCTGGTGTATGTTTATCATGATGTTTTAAAATCCTGAGACTGGGAAGGAAAATTTTCCTTCCCAGTCTCAGGATTTTAAAACATCATGATTGTTTTTTCTTCTTTTATTGGAGCGTTTTACGAGGATTCCGCCCACGAAATCCTTCTTTCCCTCAGGTGTCAACAAAAAACCCGACCGCTCGAGGGACGGTCGTCTTATTTCGATCACGTATTCTGCTATGGAATAAACCTGTTAAGTTCTCCCGATCTGTTTACGCGACTGACTGGCTCGGACGTTGTTCGTAAGAAAGGTTGGACGCCAGCGAGATGGCCATGCTACCCGAGAGATCCTGCTGGGCGTCGACACCTCAGCGACCGAAGGGAGATTGATAGTGCATTTCACAAGTTGCGTGCAGCAGGGCCGAAGCTACATGGCGTGCCGAGGCGGTTCCACCTTCACAGCGGGTGTACGGAAATGTCCCTCCAAGGCCCCAACGCCTATTGTGGCTTTTTTTTTCAGCCGGTCTCCGTAAAATGTCACGGTGAATTAGGCGCGCTTGATGGGCGGTTGGTTCAGAGTCGTGTAGCGTCCACAGTGCTGCAAGCAGCTTGCGAAGTGAACCATAAGTCCCTGTTGTCCCGATGTAGGGTGTTGTGCGTGTGTACCGTAAACGCCGTGCGGCGTAAAAATAAATAGGTTGGTTATGTGGTTTTGGAATTCGGGGAGAAATCGGGATTACCCCAATTCTCCTGAAACATGTTCAGGGTGTAAAAATCGGGTAAAATCGGGGTTTTACCCGAAAACGAACAACCCTAATACTTAATGTCATACGAGTTCCCTTGCAGGATCAAGGCCCACCGTTGAAGTCTGTTGGCAGCCGTCACAGGGATTCCTTTCACTGGACCAAAAATCACCGTCAGTGGTTTGTGATCTGTATACAAGACAAATCTTCTTCCCCACAGATACTGATGAAACTTCTTTACGCCAAAATTATGGCTAGAGCTTCTCGCTCAATCTGGGCATATCGTTTCTCCGCGGAAGTTAGCGTTTTCGATGCATGCGCAATTGGGCGTTCCTTTCCTTTTATCTTGTGGAAGATGACCGCTCCGATGCCAACTGATGAAGCATCAGCCGCCAAATAGATTGTCTCGCTTGGATCGAAGTGAACAAGAGTCTCCATGGACGTTAGACGCGTCTTGATGTCTTCGAAGGCTTCTACGCAAGGCAAACTCCATTGCCAAGGAACATTCTTCTTGAGTAGATTACTCAGCGGTGCGCACAGGTCGGCTAACCCTGGCAAATACTTTGCGTAGTACTGAACCATGCCCAAAAATGCCCGTAGGTCATGTAGGTTAGACGGCGCCGGCATGTTCAGTATGGCTCCAACTTTCCCTTGAGAGGGACGTATTCCTTCCGCTGACAGAATCTGACCCAAATATTCCACTTCTGGAGACATAAACGCACATTTCTCTTTCTTTAGCGTGAACCCATAGTCTTTGAGTCGTAGGAACACGAGCTCCAAGTTCTTGATGTGCTGCTGATCAGTTTCTCCGGTGACGATTATATCATCCAGGTAGCATGCCACGCTTCCCAGGCCAGCGGTTACTTGTTCCATGGTTCGCTGGAAGATGGCAGGCGCTGATGATATGCCAAAAGGCATCCGGTTAAACTGGAACAATCCCTGGTGAGTGTTTATGACGAGATACTTCTTTGTATCCTCCTCCAGCTCCATCTGAAGATATGCCTCCGACAGATCCAGTTTCGAGAACTTCCGCCCTCCGTTGAGTTTCGAGAAAAGTTCCTCGGGTCGTGGGAGCGGGTACTGCGCGACGTTCAACTGAGGATTGACAGTCACGCTGAAATCTCCGCATACCCTCACGGATCCACTGGTCTTCGGGACAACGACGATCGGAGTGGCCCACTGCGCTGTTTCCACTGGAGTCAATACGCCGTTGGCTACTTGTCTCTTCAAGTCAGACTCTGCCGCTTCGCGCAATGCAAACGGTAGTGGTCTTGGCCGCATGAACTTCGGGATGACATTCTCTTTGAAGTGAAGTTGAGCCTTGATCTTCGTGCACCGACCAAGTTCGTTTCTGAATAGTACTGCGTACCTAGTCAGCAGCGTCTTGAGGCTCTCTTCTGTTTTCACAAGAGCGACGAACAAGTTGTTGAGATCCAATTTCAGAGCTCTCACCCAGATCCTCCCCAACAAGTTGACTTGGCTTGTGTTAGTAAAAATAGCCTCTAGACTGTACTTCTTGCCTTCAAATTCAACCTGAAGTTCACATTGGCCCTTGACCTTGATGACCTCCTTGCTGAAACTTTGCAGTTTGTACGGAGTTTCGTTCAGCTTCGGTTTTCCGAGGCGATGCCAAGTCTGAATGTCCAGTAAGGTGACTTGTGAACCCGTGTCTATTTGGAGTTCCACTCGCTTGCCTTCAATCTGACATTCCAGAAACTTGCCATCTCGATCGAAAACGGACTGAACCCTGGTGATTACTTGCACCGTCCCTTTCCTTGTTGATCGGGATTTGCCAGACTGTCCTTTCCTGCACATCTTGGCAATGTGCCCCTTGGTTCCACAAGCTCTGCAATCTTCAGACTTGAACCGGCACTTGTCTTCGACATGGTTTGTATTCCCGCAACGGAAACATTGTCTAGCAGACCTCTGTAGATCTCTCACCTGGCTGACTGCGATGGGTGATTCGGCGGCACTTCTCAATTGACGGGACTCTTCTTCCGCTCGAAGAAAGCTTTCCGACAATCTGAGTGCAGTGTCGATCGATAACTCTTTCTCTTGGACGAGACGTGCTCTCAAGCGTTGATCTCGAAGTCCAATTATAAAAGCAGTGAGCAACGAACATGCGCGAGCATCGACTTCGTTCTCATACTCGCAGTTGCAAATGACTGATCGTAGTCGTGCTAGGAATTCGGTTGGTGTCTCACGTTCATCCTGGCGTGTTGAAAACAACTTCGCTCGTTCAAATTCCTTGAAACGCTTCGGCGAAAAATGAGTGTCCAGTGTTTTTGTCAATTCCGCATACGGAACTTCACTGACCTGCCTCGGTTGAACCAGAGAGTGCAGCAGCTTGAACGTCTCGGACCCCAGAGATGCAATCAGAAAGTTCCTTTTGTGGCATCATCTGTCGTTCCGGCGATGTCCAGAGATGCTTGGAACCTTATTTGGTATAAGTTCCAGTCCTCTTTTTCCGGGTCGAATGGTCCTGGTCCCATGAACCGGAAGACGTTCGATGTTGCTCGCTGCGATGTCTCGCCCGATGCATTCATCATCTTGAGCCGTTCTCCAGGAATTCTCCAGGAATCCTCGTCGCCAATTTGTAGCGGAGTGGACACGGACCCGTATGGCAGGATAAATGCACTTTACTTTGGGCCCGAGAACTGCACTGCGAAGACCGTTCTTCATACGCGCCAGGATCCGAATCTCTCGATTCACGTGAGCCCAGCACGCTCCTATGTCTCGAGTCTTTCTCGTCTTCTACGCTACTACACCAATCTGGAGCTCGGTGTCGTTCTGACGTCACCGGAACTCCTGCAAAAAAAGCAGACGGCTTGCTCTCCGCATTGGGTTAGACTCTTGTCAGGCGGGCACGCGATTTGCGTAACCGGCGGTGCAAACTCACAGGAGGTGACAAACCCCATGAAGATGCAGCACTCTTGGTGCAGCTCCGTTGGATCATAGCGTTGGCTATGGTCGAACCTAATGTGGAACGAGTATATACATAGTAGATTATGAGTGTTCAGTTCGCTAATTATTGCTTTTTACGTGTTGTTGGGTGTCCGCCGCGGTCGATGACGTTATTTTGAAGGAATTATTTCAATATTTATAACGCCATTTTTTTAGAAAAACATATCATCAGTCATACGTGGAACGCTCTGTATATTCGAAAAACAACATCCCCGAAGCCTTAAAGTTACAGCCAAAGTTTCGCTACGAGATTTATCTGAAGAGCCTAAGTCTTTTTTGACGAAACGTCGGTTTCAACTTTGATGCTTACAATGTGTTTCTTTCAAGTTATTTTTTGCCTGACAGCACTTTCTATCGCTTTTGCCATATGTTTAGTGCATGATATAACATCATATTATGGCGATAATATGATGTTGAGAAATGAGGATACAACGCATCGATGTTGGATCTCGTCAGGACACGCTTTTTCGCTCTAAGGTCCGTATCAATAACGCATTCGATTTTTTTGAACTTTCCGTGCAGCGAACGTGAAAGAATCATGGGCGTGCTACAAGAGCAAGGCTTCGCCAGCAAGCAACTTCAACACCTACAGTAAGATTTTTAACCGATTTCCTGTGACCCCGCAAAAAGTAATTGTGTTGCGTGCATCTTTAGACAGCCGGAAGTTAGTCGTTCCCGAATGGGGGTCTGATAACTCGGATGAAAAATTTAGCCACTGAGTACCACTGATATCCTGGTGTCTTTAACGTGCATCGTGCAGTAGCTTTCCATGATCAGATACCAGTACGATGCTCATCCAGGTCGAGACGGGCATGGGTGGGAATGGAACCCAGGCTCCCTGGGTTCTGCAGCGCGAGCTTTTGCCCCAGCTACCCTCCTAGCTTCGGTGCGAAAACAGACTTGACCACCGATCCCCCTGGCCCTTTGTTCCTGTCACAAAACAGTGCTCAGTTTGCGCGAGGAGCTTTCACTGGCCAGCTTTAGAACTTGAGCGTTTGTAAAGACGTTTCCCATTGATGACGTGCGCGTGAACAAAACCGTCGCTGTGGTCGGCCTTCCACGATTGGCCGAACCCTCACTATGACGTCTTTAGTAGGATTACATCTGTTTTCATCGACGAAAATAAAAGCAAAGCCAGACGACTCTGACGGGGTTGATTTAAGAAGAACGCAGGTGACTAGGCTACCACAGCGCTTTTTAGGCGCCACCGAACTTGTAGCTCGCTACCAATAGTCATGGTCGTGACGTCATTAGTAGGAACCATAAGAGGGTGCCACCGGAAACGTCTCGTCCAGAGCCTTTTGTTCTGAGAGGGTCCGGCCTCTTCTAAGGAGATTTTGTCAGCCCGCCAACCACAGTAGCGTAGTCTGTCAGCCGGGGGATGACAACTTCCGTCCCCCATTTTGCGGCTCTGAGTCGTAGGAAGCCCTATGCGATTTCTCAGGAATGAATGAGACAAAGAAGCAACGCCATTTTGTGTTATCGCGAAACAAGCTCCGCCCATTGGACAAACTCTCTCAGTACAAATGTTCACCTTTTAGCCGAGGCCGCAGCCAATGCCACAAGCACGAAAGCTCGATGTCGCTGCTTTGAAGCGTTCTTCCGCAGAACGAGCGCTCGGGCTAGAAATGCATGTCTCAAAGCCTGGAGATGCGGGCTAGCTCGCGCTTGTCGTTTTGGCTGCACTTTCAACTTAAAGGAGCTGTGCAACAATATTCAGCTGGAATGTTTTTCACTTTACACGAGCCTACTGGGCACTAAAGCCCCTTCATGTTTCAAAAGTAGCGCAAGGTTCATCGATGCACGAGACACGTGCAACGTGCAGCCCTTGGGAAGATCATGGCGGCACAGCGCAGCACTGAGTAGATTTCAGACGCCATGAATTTCCCAGAAGTGGCGCGCGCCACGTGCCTCGAGCATTTATACAACAATAAATGGCGCCACTTTTCCCAGGGATAGAGGGGCTTTAACTGGCACTGGTGGGACTCAAGGATACTCGCACGCAACGCCACTGGCCAAGAAACTCCTTTGTTGCGGTGTAATTTCAAGGACAAAAGCGATCATTTTCATTCAATCTCTCCTTTGCAAAATTTGATGACGTAACGTGGGTATCGCAGTACTCCCCAATGACGATATTTGAATGCGGTTCATAGATTGGACCCGAGCATTGCGTGGGCACTCGATTTGGGCTCGTGATAATTACTAGCTCGAGAAGCATTCGGATAGTGGCCCGTGTCCAATCGCTGCAACGACGACAACAGCCGAGCCATAACAATGTCTGGAACTCAGCGCGTGTCCTGTGCTTTGCCAACACCAGCGCGTGGCTATGATCAACATTGGCGGCATATAATCGATTCCAGGTCACGTGGCCGCTTGTTCGGGCTGCGAGTTGAGGGGGTGAACGCTGCTCGTTTTTCTTTAATTTTTTTCTGGGACTTCTATTGCGTGGGGTGAAAAACGAACGCGTGTTTCATAGGTCATTAACGTCGGGGATCCGTTCTAAGCGGTATTTGCGCAAAGTACAAAAATTGTTGCATCGCCCCTTTAAGGGTTCGCGACTGCAATTCACTATGAGTGGCGCCACTCCTTTTCCAAGATGGCGGTTATAGTGAGGGTCGGAGATGCGTGCCGGTACACCAGTTGCTGAGCCTGTCTAAACTTCGTTTCAGCTTGGGTCCAGACGCAGCCGATGCTACAAGCACGAGCGTGTGGCCCTGAAGAGTGCCTGTACTGCACGAGCGCGCGTGCTTGGCAGAGATGCTGGAAGCCCGGAGCTCGCGCTTGTAGCATCGGCTGCGTCTGGACCCAAGCTGAAACGAAGTATAGTGTGCCGGCTTCACTGAGCAACAAGAATTATTCCTGCTCATGTGAGGAAGCTACGGTGTTATGAGCGCAGGTCGTCTCTTTATCCTGAAAACAAGAACGGTGTTTAGCGTAGTATTTTGCGCCAAGGACGCACGCTTTAATTCTGGAACGAAACCGAAACCAACCTCTATTTTGGATTTCAATTTCTCGGTATAGGTGTAAATATCGGATTTCGTTCATAACTCAAGATGTGTCTCACAGCGTAATTATAGAGCTGAAGAAGTCGTTCATGGAAACTTTATTTTGTGGACATACGCGTCCGATCCAGGCACTTCGAAGTATTTTGGATGGCTCAGTGTCCCTTTAAAGACATGGCCTTTCATACACCTTACAGGTAACGTAGCATATTGTATTTGTTCAAGAAAATCAGTGTAGATATTTGCGTGTTCTCGCTGCCTTTTCTCGCTCGCATAATTGTCGCATGAAATGATAAACTGCGGGCCTTGCTAATGAATGTTTTGCGGTATTTAGATGGTTACTTGCTTTAGCATTACTGCCTGCACAATATTAACACGAATCAATTCAAATTTTACAAAATATCGCCACAGGTTATGAGGTTTAGATTATGTTCACAAAACGCATAAATTAAGAAACGTTGTTATAACTACAAAAACCCGAAGATGGAATCCGAATCAGACAGCATAGGACTTTATATTACATCTAGCGTTTGACTGTTTGTCAATCTTGATAACGATGTCGGGAGTTTTTCATAATCCTATAAATGAAAACAGGATGAGACCTTTCTGGGAAGGTTATTCTGGTTAAATGCCATACTTTTGTGATCGTGACGTTTATTGGAGGCCTACATTGACGCCATGCGTAATAAAAGTATGTAATAATAATAATAGTAATAATAATAATAATAATAATAATAATATTTATAATAAATAGTATCTTGAAGCATCTCAATAGTAATTTTCTTTGCATATAATTTAATTATCAAAGCGCGCAAAACAGTATGGCAATCAAGAATGTGCAAAATTATCGATCCCTGGTGCCGATTGCAGCACATTTACTTAACGAGTTATAGAAAATATAGTCCGAAATCATCGAAAACATTCTATAAACCTGAGAAATATGCAAAATTACGTTACTTAGGGGCAAGGTACGGTGCTACAAAGCAAGACTTCCATGGTAACCAGATTAGCATGCCAGTCTCCCGACCGATGAAGCGGTGCCCATGGATTGCATCTCGGTAGAGCATGGCGCTGACTCTCACCGCAGATACCGATGGAGCGCTAGCCGTAGAGAGCCGGGCCGCTGACGAGCGCGCGCCGGGTTGAGAGACCTATGCTGAGAGAGAAAGACGCCGTAGCACCTCAGAAGTGGCTAAGTAACCTGTCCTGCTGTGGTAATGATGAAGTGAAGCAAACGGAATAAGAGGAAGCAAAAACTGAAGGTCGGTTATGGCGGCGCCCATGTACAGCTGCCTGAAAGCGTCTGTATGCAAATACTAAAACTCTCTAGTAAGGTACAATCCCATTCCGGCTGCAGCACTACATTGGGACAGTGAAGAGTGTTGTTTGCATTCAGAAGTGACATTTGGCGAGCCATGATCGCGAGCAGTTCCGCCTTTGCCCGCTGACCAGGAGAACCGGGGGACCCTCACTAGAGAGCTTCCCCGTTTCCGCCACGGGAGGGCGAACAACGAGCTGGAAATCTAAGCCCGTGAACAGCCTCCTCTATCTCCGCGTGACGTCATCACCTTAGGATGACGCATCAAATCAGCCCGACGCCGAGCATCCTTCGACGCCTTGATTGCGTAGCGAGACCCAGCAGAGAAGTCCGATGCAGCACTCGCGTTCAACCTTTGTCGGCGGTTGATCTCGCTGTGATGACGTCAAAAACCTTATTGCACGGGCCTTCATCGTTCTAGGTGGTGTTGGCTCAGCAAGGAGCTTGGCTGCAGCCAAGGAGATCTGGTTTCGTGGTTGTTTTGTGTTGGCACCGGCTGAAAGGGAGGTTGGCGCTAGAAGCCGTGAAATTCGCCCAGTTTCACGCTAAGAGGTACGATGGGAAAACCTTGACTTAAAACTTTGCCCAAGATCATAATCACTGTGAGGTGTCGGAACAAGGCCAGAAAGAGGTGTCGAAACTTCACTAGAAGTTCGCGCATGTCTCGCCATGGGCACTGTCAAGTTGGGGGCCCGGTGCGCAGGTGTGGACGCGGTCGCGCCGTCGTGGCCTTGAAGACGCCTGCGTGGATAAGAAGGGTTCTTCGAGCCCTTGTCGTGCTGCGCCATCTCACGGCGTTGGTCAGAACTGGGAGCAGAATCTCCGACACACTTGCTCCGTGGTGAGGCGGTGCCGTTCAGACAGCTTGCTCTTCGTCCACCTTGCTCACGGTATTATATTTAGCCGAGTGTTTGCGGCAGTGACCTGCTCTTGTTGTTCATTGAGGACTGGCCAAAGATTCGAGTGGGTAGGTCCTGCTTTATGTTCTTTCAAATTCGAATTGAGACACTCCAAGTCAATCAGTGAGAAAGGTAAATGTTAATAACAAATGAGTCAACCGTCTGGATGTTGTGATTGTTTCTTGTACTTATTTTCTGCCATTCCTTAAAATACGATTCTCCAGTTAAGGCTGCTTTCAGCAAAGTATAAATCTTTCGTTTCGCTGCCGCAGATTTATGTACGAGTACGTACATCCACGACAGGGTGTACTCGTACACCGACCACACCCCGTGCCCAACGTTACACAATGCACAGCTGGCATGAGTCGCTTTCGACCTTACAGTAGGTCTTGTGTATATGGATTGTATCATAGGGGTGTAGTAGAGTGATGTGCGCGCTGACACGAAACGGCGAACGCCATTTGAGGGCTGCTCGCTTCGATCAGGACGTAAATACTAAGTGTGATTCGCATCCTTTTTTTATGCAGGGAAGCGAATAGAAAGCTCCAGGACACCAACGACATCCTGAGGACCGTGCTCGAGAAGGCCGAAAAGAACAAACCCCCAGAAGTAATGACCGCTGTGTTCCCTAGAAAAGAAAAAAAAGAAAAAAAAGAATGAGACGGGGAGTTAGAACCCTGTACTTCACTAGGAGAATACAGTCTACTCCGCTTATTTGCGTTACACATCGCACCTACAGCACCTAACCCTCTCTTAGCGGTGTGGACATGCACGCGTTTAAGATATCGCACGCGCATCGCGCTGTCCACGCTGTCTTGCTTTGTGCTGCGCCGAAGGTGAGGGCTGCCGCCGACGCACCGACATACCGAACCCGCCGAGACAGCAGAGACGGCTGTCTCCGCTGTCTCGAAAGTTGTCTTCGACGACAGATGGCGGCAGCCACCCCTCCTGATTCAAATGGTGGAAAACTCCCGAGGCTGCGCGCGTCCAGCCGTTCCAACTACGCAAAAGCTGCCGGCTCCAAGGCCATTGGACTCTCGCGGAGTTAGACCTATTCCCTTGTAAAGTACTTGGTTAAACTATTAATGGTGTGACTGCAGACGGTGCCGTAAATAATCTCGGGGTGCCCTGCACGCATTTTGTCGAAGATTGTTCTTACGCAATAATAACGATGGCTATGGTCACTGTTAACGTAAGACATGCGGGGCGTGGCCAATCACCTTTAAAATATGTGATTGGTTGGTCGGCATTCCTGTCTGTTAATACCGCAATTTGATTGGCTGCGAAGCGACAACAGGATTTCTGAGCCTGACCACGCCCCTGCGTTTCTGAAGATCTCGGTGACCGTAATAATATAAGAAGGACACGCAATTGGTGTCGCGTTAAGAATTGCAAAAAGTAACCCGGGACACGTAGCTGCTTATTACTTTAATGTGTTCCGCTCTGTTCCGCTGCAGTTTATTTTGCATCAGGGTGCCACGGCTTCTGCCACAATTTATGATGTAACCGACCGGTGTGTGTGTGTTTCTAGCTACACAAAGCACTTTTGGCCGACATGCTTTTGTGCACTGAGCGACGTAGTTGGCGCAAACGCGACATCGGCGCTGTTTTGAAGTTCAGTACCGGTACAGGCTAACGTCTAAAAGCAAATTTGGTCGACTGGGTTAGTGCCCCGCATAGTTGCGTTAAAAAGTGAGATTTCAATTCAATTCACTTCCATTCAATGCACTTCAAATGAATTAAAATGTATGAACTGCACTGTTGAGAAGGAAACAGCTGTGAAAAAAGAAAGTGAACAAAAATTGGCGATCGCTCAGGGTGTCATGTCACGTCAAGTGACATCATTACGTCACGTGAAACTGTGTCGGCTTGATACATATATTCTCACCAACCTTCGCTTTGTCTATTTATAAGAGATTGGCGAAGGGTTTTCCGGTGTTTATTTGTTTTTCATACATCGGCGTATTTCAGTTATTTATTTCAGTCGAACGCTAAAAACAGTGGTTATCGGCGAAAAAGAAATCTTAGGGAAAACTTACAGTTGTAGTCCATGAGGTGCGGGTTTCGTCAATAAGTCCTAAGCTGGAACAAAATTTCTGGAAACCGTTTTTTTTCGGTTTTAATCGTTTTTGTATTTTGGCACCAACGGTCGTTAATCGGTGTTTCCCGGTTTTAACCGATTTTCATTTTTGACACCATGGGACGTTTATCGGTGTTGTTTTTTTGTTGCTGTTAAAACTGGAAAGACAACGGTTTACAAGTTATACTGTGCGCTAAAAAGCAGGAGCGAAAGGCAGCCCTATAAATTCTATGCATTCAGAAAGCCTCTGGGACATGCCACAGGGACAGACAATTCTCTATATCAACAAATGTTCAGTACACCAAAGAACCGTGGACTGCGCTCCCGCCTTCACAGCTGGAAAACTATTTGAGAACCGATGTTTCTCAGGGGTGCTTTTGGTCCAGGAATTGTAGTATTTTTTACTAAGCAGCGCGAGCGACACTAACCGCGATGAAACGATTGTCTCCTCTCCCAGCAGGCAAGGCGAGAGTCATTTCTCTCAGACTACCTGGACAACCCGGTGTTTTTGCCCACAGTGCCTTGCAGAAGGTTAGTATACCTCTAGCCGATTTGTTAAAATCTCTATGCCAGTAAGGGATGTACTCAATAGAGGCACCGAATAAGTCTCTACGTTTAGGGTATCGGCTCGTGCCCAACAAGTGGTTGGACAAGAGCCACTACCCGAGTGTCCGCCGAGGCATCGATTGTTGCGAGCCGAAGTGAAGTGCTCACGCAGTTCTCGTGTCCAATCCATGAGCCGCGCTCGACTGTCGTCAGGCGGGTGGTTTCGATCCCATGACGTCGTCATCGAGCTTTGCGAAGGCAAGACTGAAAGAAACAGTCTCCTTTTATGCGCGCAATTTCACCGCGACCAAGAAGCTTCTGAATCAGTGGTGGTCCGTGCGAGCCTACTTGGACCAGACTAGGACCAGTACTTCTCTGCAAACTCATGAACACTCCAACCCGATATCGTTTCAGGACCCCTTTAATGCCGAAAAAACTAACGAAAAAGTAACGTCGTCACTGTCGTTGTTACTTCAAAAAAAGTAATCGAACTACAGTTACAAGTTACATTTCGGTAAGATAGGGCGTTACCTGTTAAAAGTTACAAAAAGAAAGTACCAAAGTTAGTATCACAATGACGCAAAACTGATTAAACTTTACTCTCTCTCTTCCTCCGGCGCCTGTTGGGCACGTCGAGCACTCTCATGCTCAGCACGTCGCTGCTTCTGTTCCGTTGTCTCCCCTTGGACTCGCTCCTTCCTCTTGAGAGGTGTTGCGAAGACTGCAGCACATTCATTGAACGCCTCGTCTCTCGCGACCCGCGCATGCGCGCGATAAAGAGAGAAGAACGACTCGTGTACTTTCTCACCCTCCAACGACACGCCGAGAAAAACGCCGTAGGACCGATCCCGAAGCGAGAAGCACGATCGTATGAAGCCCCGCCCCTCGTTTCTTCTGCTCTCAGCAAACGTTCTATATTAGCTCAGTTGCGGAACTACCCATGGACGTTGCTGGCACGAACAACGCCCTCCCCTCTCCCCGAGGCTCACCTCCCGTCGTTCGAAGCGCCACAGTTTTTGGGGAACGGCTGTCACGGTAACGGCAGTGTATTCTGTGGAATACGTATGTTTCGAAGCACAGCGTCTAGATGGCGCTCCATCGTACTTTATAAATGATAAAACAAACAGTTTTGAAACGGAAATCGAGATGGCGCTTCAAACGACCGAAGGGAGTGAGTACCCCCTCCGCGGGAGTTCCGCAACTGAAGTAACGTAATAATGTTGGATGTCAGTGACTAGGTATCATAAAAAAAAGATGCATTCTGTAACGTTCCGACGACTTTACTAAATCTTCATCGGCTGTCGTCATTGGAAAACAAATATAATCTGCTGGCCGTTTCTGATCCAACACAATTGCCGTACATTGAAACCCATTATTCTTACAATTCTTTTTTTTTTCAAATAAGGGTTACACTTTGCGGAAAACCTTCCGAATAATGTTAAGAAGCGACCTTCACAGAGCGACAGAACTAACGATCCTACTTGGTGCTGTAGCTTACGTCTATGCACCATCACGCGGCTGTGACGTCACGCAGCAGCGGTGGCGCTGTGGTCGCCACGGCACATGCGCAGAAGCCTCACGCGAATCTGGTCGGGCAAATGCTGACCTGTGACAGCTTCAAGAAGGTCAGGGCGCGATTCGTTTCTAGCTTCGTGATTCGTTCTGCTTAACTCTTATTGGTTGATAGGCTACACTCTCATTGGCGCCGAACCGATAAAACGATGTTCGGGGCTCGCCACACTGCGTTTTTTAAGTTGTCGACTTCTAGGAATGGCGTTGTTGGAAAGCGCGTTATGTGTCATTCAGTAACGACTGAGAACGAAGAAAAATGACAGCGACCTTTAGTCTCAAAGTCCTATAATACACGAAATGCATTATAGGGAATTGGTCACGGGAATTGGTGTGTCACGTGGAGTATATTTTCACGCTAAATTTAGCGGGGAAACTGAACTGGTGTATAGGTCACGTGCCGTCAATTTCCCCTAGGCGTATATGTCACGTGATCCCCACTTTGCCCGCTAAATCTAGCGAAAAATGCATGGGGACAGAAAAGCATCGCGAGGAGACGGAGAGAAAGTCTGGGATTGGGGGTATAGTTAAAAAGTTACTTCATGCTTTAAAAAAATGTGTTTGATTCCTTTGAGATAACGTTATCGACCACGAAGGACGTCAGGCTACGAGTTTACCATGATAATTGGCGAATGAATTACCTAAATTTTATTAATTAACTTTTGAAATATTAATTTTAGAGAGCGCCTTTTCGATGAGAGATGTTGAAAAAATAGGCCATAGTTGTCGTTAACGTTCAGACAACTAAATTCTACTCCGCGCTCCATTCTCTGGAAAATTTAATTAAGCCTCGAGGAGACGGGTAGATCCCATAACTATTCGCGAAAGAGCGGCGGGAGTCCCACCGGGAAGTGATGCGAGCCTCTTCAAACGAACATCGTACTCTGAAGCACTCAACAAACTACTCGCACGATCAACGAAAAAATAAGAAAAAAGCAACAAACTATGCAAACAAAACACCTGGACAGCCTCCAGATACAGGTGATGTGAAACTCTAGGTTTTTCGGGACATTAATACAACGAAAATCCTAGCCCCTTCATTAAAACAGTCACGTTACTCTCTAAATACAACGAACACATATCAAAATATAAAAAAAAGGGGCCGACAGATTTGAAACTCGTCTCGTACAGAACGATTTGTATCTTTGTCCTACTCATAAAATAAAACATCTTCCCACTTCATTACAGTTGAGAGAGTCAATGTACCATCAAAGCACTCATACACGCGTAAATCCAGACAAAAAAGGTTTCAAGATTCGACACTTCCAAAACAAAAAGAATCATGGTTTCCTTTATCACAACTGTTTTTTTCGGGAATATAGGTAATGTTTGGGATTGTCCCCTTCTGCTTTTCAAATTACATTTACTGGTCTTTGTAGACTAGAAGGTTATCTCGACTGTTTCAGTGAAGAGAGCGAAGGGCACCCTTTAAGTCAGTAGGGCAACAACTTTTGCAAACTTCTTAAATTGTCCAGGTGTTGTGTCACGAAAACTTGAAATAATAAAAACATCGAGGACGAGCACGGAAACAGGACTTAAAGCTGAAAGAAGTCCTGTTTAATTAGAGGGTAAATATAGCAATAGGATATGTTATTTCCATCTCCATTTGGTACTTTACCCCCTCTAATTTCTTCTTAGGGTATAAAAACATGCACGGGCTGTAGCACTCGTTACTTGATGAAGAGCGGTCCCCGCACGAAACGTTGTAATAAACTTCGTATTAGTAACTCCGACAGTACGCAGCTTTGACTCATTAATTTTTCCCGCTCCATTGTTGTATATTTACCTTACTTCACCTATATACACTATATATATTATTGTGACTTAATTAATTGATTAGCTGCAGAACATCATTGAAAGACGCCGCGGGGTGTCACGTTTAAAATTTTCCGCTACATTTAGCGATTAAACTGAATTTGTATGTGGGTCACGTGACATCAACCCATGTGAGGTCATTTTCCCTCTACATATAATGGGGATAATTAACGCCCAGAAACATACCTCAAAGTTGCCTAAAGATTCTCAGAAAGCTAATCGCTCCAAAACCTAATCGCTTAAAAAAAAAGAAAAAGAAAAAACTTGGTGGATTTGTTACTTGTGTCTTAGTTGGGCCGACTTGGTAACGCTGTCGTAAAATATAATCGACTTTTTTATTTTAATCAGAATTAGGACAGTGCACCATAACCAAGAAAAACTCGACTTTCGACGCCATTACAGCCCGAGAGTGCGGGTACGGATTAAGGCTGGTTCACGCTTTTGCCACCGACTACGACCGACTCCGACACAACCGCTCTTTATACCGCTTACAACCGTTATCGCTGCGGCGCGGCCTGGTCATCAGCAGTCGCAAGAAGAAGCTTAAACACCGCTTGTGTCGCAGTCTGTCGTACTCGGTCGCACAAGCGTGAACGAGCCTTTAGACAGGAGTGCCGCAACAACGTTCCGCTGGGTCTCGTATCCGATTAGTGCTTCCGCAGACGCTGGGTGCTAAATCGCGGAGAGGAAACTGTCGCAGTTAAACGACGTTTCATAAAGGAAAAAAAGGGGGAAGTTTTGAATATATAATTATTGAAAGCTTGAAAAACGCGTGTTTTTTTATCTTCACGCTTCTCGTTTTGTGATTGGTTGCTCGGCGTTCTCGTCAACTACTGCCTCGATCTGATTGGCCGCGGAGCGATAAGGAGCTGTCTCGTAACCCAGCACGCCCTGCGCTCGCTAAACCGCAGTCCCACGGCTCGTAGACATCGTGCAAAAGTCACGGCGTTTCGCTGGAGGCACGATGACAGGAGCATCCGTGAATCACGCTTCAAGCACGTTCGATGCCGTAGGTTTTCGTCGAACTTGCCTCCAGACAGTCTTTCTCCGAGCAGCGTAGCAGGACCGTCATATACGGGGAAGAAACAGGCTTCAGACAGTGTGCGCACACTGTCTTGTAGCGTTAGCTACACTGGCTGCGGTTGAGCAGTTTCGCGTGGCTCTCATAATGAGCCGTGCTCATTATGAAAGCCACGGGCCACGCGCGGCCACGCGCCAAGCGCGAGCCACGCGCCAAGCGCGAGCCACGCACGGCGGCGGTCGCTCCTCCACCGCCGCCGCGCGCTTTGCATAATGACCACGGCTCGCATAATGAGCACGGCTCATTATGACAGCCACGCCGAAGCCGCCGCCGCGCGCTCCGCCGGCGCCGCCGCGACCGCCTCGCCCCAGAGCCGTATATGTAGAGAGTTTGGTCAATGGGAGGCGCGGGCAGAGCCAGGGCGTGCGTCAGACTCGAAAAGGGGGCTTGGCATGCTCTCTTGACCAACCAGAAGCCGAAAAGAATCCCCTAGCGGTGGTAGCAAGAAACAGCTCTGATCAAAGGTCTATGTTCGTAAATGGTTTTAAAAAGCGCGTAAGAGTGAAGTGTAGTAACTCTTCATGGTTGAAAATAGGGTGCACGTGTGCACCGCTCAACTCTGTTTTGCTCGGACAGAGTGTGACCGCTCGGACGGCAGATTCCCGGCCCTCGGCGCTTGGCGTACGGATTATGTCGATCGTTCCGCTTGTCGCACTCTTCCACCATCATTTTAGATGAGCGTGCTTGAAACATCACGTGTACCATATTTTCAGTCATCGAGAGTTACTCCAATGCAGTTATCAGGTTTGTTTCTCGCGACCACCGCCAGGGTATTATTTCCGGCTTCTGGTTGGTCACATTCGAATTTCTGAAGACGCCCTGGGACACGCCCAGCCCGCTTTCGGCCAATGGCGCCTCCGCATTTGTCTCCTATACTTCCCAACGAATGGCCAAACTCTCTACATATACGGCTCTGCCTCGCCCGCCTCGCCGGTCTGCGCATTCCAGAGGAGTGACATCATAGCCGCGGCAGACGCACTGGCGCAGCCGCGTGCCCAGCTGTGCGCCTCCGTTGCGCCAGTAGCCAAGTCTGACGCTGCACCTGAGCCGCTTGATAGCGACTCTCATTTTGTGCGCATAAGCTCACGCTACGTATATCCTGGCATAGCCGAGCTAAGCCAGCGCAATAT
>JAZHYW010044691.1:0-74818 GCA_037355805.1 Ixodes ricinus | reverse complement strand
TGCGACGGGACAGGAATTAGGTCATTTCATTATCTGCACACCACGTAATTGCAGTCCATCAGATTCTTCAGTCCTATGAGACTTCTTATATTGTTATCACATTTTGTAAAATTGGCATTCACTCCATGCTGCCCCCCCCCCCCAATAATGCCCTCTGGACGATGTAGGTATCGGAATGAACAAACAAAAATAAATAAAGGCATAAAAAAGATAAATTGAGGAATGCGCCAATAATAACGAGCAGGAATTAATCCCGAAGCAAGAATTGTGAACATAGCAAGCTACGTCCTGCGCCTTTCAAATTCTAGGTGTTTTTTTTAAGGTTTTTTTTTTATTGATATGTGAAAGGGGCCACAGGCCTAATATACCCTAACCTGTGGGGAACGTGCGCCTTACTCGGATACTTAGAAATTGTCCCTGTACCACTAATAAGAAGAAACCAAATAATACATGTAATCCCCCTCCCCCCCCTCCCGAAAAAAAAAAGCAGCGTTGTTGGGTTGGCAGTTAAGAGTGAGTTGTGTTCCGGCTCAAGACAGCAAAAAGCTGTAGTTAAAGTTTTCAACCCCGTAAACACTTAGTCATCTCTTTTATTACTTTTTTTTAGTAAAAAAACAATTTCAATTTGGAATTTTTCGGTTTCACAACAATTTCGACGAAACCGGCACGGGAGTGAATTTTCGGTGCTTATCATTGTTTGCCGAAAATATGAAAACCTCATTGCAACACGATAGCCCATACGGACATGCCACAAGACTCACGAGCAGCATTCGCAATGGTTGTCGCGAGATCAACGTTTTTTCTCTTCTTCTTTTTCGAGTTTAGGAGCTTTTAAAGTAAGTGACTAAGGGAGGAAACACAAAATCGGTGACATCGGGAAGGAAGTTTGCTCGGTTTGCTTTGTCGACCTTTTAATGCAGAAAGCATTAACTGTCCCCACGGAGCCAACTGACGTTATCAGCCGCTTGAAGCCGCGCCAAACGGCACCTAAACTCCCCAGCTCCCAATGAGAGCGAAGCCTGTCGTCTGTAGCGGAACTCTGGTGGATATGCTCCCATTGGCTGGCGCGCGTCATACTTTCAAGGAACGAGGCCTCCCATTGGCTCTCGCGCGGCGCAGTTCAAGGAACACCGCCCCACAAGACCCTCTCTATGGAGGCGCAGCGGCCCGGCCGCCGGTAAGAAGGAGCGGTTGGCCGCAGAGCCAGCAGAGCCCGCCCGGGCAGACTCCGGAGAGGCTGCACGGCCGAGCCTCAGCGCGGCGCGGCCACTTCACGAGAGCGCGCGCTCGGCCGTCGCCCGCTACCTCGGCAGTAGCGAAACGTGGCCGTCCACGCCACTACGCCGCAGACGAACTTGGGAGCGGAAGAACGACATTCATGCTTTCGCATTCGCAACTCGTAAGAAGTGCCTAGGTGTCCTCGGAATTTTTATTTTGATATCTCCCGAACAAGCTAATTTTATTTTCGTCTTTTGAAATGAATTTTTCCTGTTGCGCGAATAATCACCTCCATTCAACGCCGTTTGTGCTCTATGGGTGCGTGAGTACCATTTATTCCCTTCCAAAATGTTTTCTCCCGCATTATAATAGCGAATAAACTCTTCTACTTAATACACGTCTAGAATTAATTTTTTATAGCTCAGGAAATACGGGCTCTCCTTTATAATATTTTATTTTTCAACACTTCCCAATTTTTAAATAAATAAAAAAAAACTGTTGCTTTTTCATTTTTTAATTACCTCATACCAGTTTCTTTGTCAACGTTACCAACTGAATGCTTTTAGCGCATGATGCATCCTTCGTGTGTACTTTGGATTGTTCCAAAAAAGGAGGAGGGGAACTGGTGACAGTGGGTTTTAGCTGCGTCGTATCTCAGAGCGAAAGTCTTCGCTGCAGAACAGTGGCGCAACAAGGGGGGAGGGGGGTGGATGGAAGGCCCCGGGTGCAGCGCTCAGGGGGTGTCGCGGCGGGCTACGAGGCGGGGGGGGGGGGGGGGTGTGAGGAGTCGCGGCGGGCCACGCTAGAGCGGGAGGAGGGCGGGGGAGGGTGTCGCGGCGGGCTACGAGAGCGGGGGGGGGGGTGAGGAGTCGCGGCGGGCCACGCTAGAGCGGGGGAGGAGGGGCGGGGGGGTGGGTGTCGCGGTGGGCTACGAGAGCGGGGGGGGGGTGAGGAGTCGCGGCGGGCCACGCTAGAGCGGGAGGAGGGCGGGGGGAGGGTGTCGCGGCGGGCTACGAGAGCGGGGGGGGGGGGGGGTGAGGAGTCGCGGCGGGCCACGCTAGAGCGGGAGGAGGGCGGGGGAGGGTGTCGCGGTGGGCTACGAGAGCGGGGGGGGGGTGAGTCGCGGCGGGCCACGCTAGAGCGGGAGGAGGGCGGGAGGGTGTCGCGGTGGGCTACGAGAGCGGGGGGGGGGGTGAGGAGTCGCGGCGGGCCACGCTAGAGCGGGAGGAGGGCGGGGGGAGGGTGTCGCGGTGGGCTACGAGAGCGGGGGGGGGTGAGGAGTCGCGGCGGGCCACGCTAGAGCGGGAGGAGGGCGGGGGGAGGGTGTCGCGGTGGGCTACGGAGCGGGGGGGGGGGGGTGAGGAGTCGCGGCGGGCCACGCTAGGGCGGGAGGAGGGCGGGGGGAGGGTGTCGCGGCGGGCTACGAGAGCGGGGGGGGTGAGGAGTCGCGGCGGGCCACGCTAGAGCGGGAGGAGGGCGGGGAGGGTGTCGCGGTGGGCTACGAGAGCGGGGGGGGGGGGGGGTGAGGAGTCGCGGCGGGCCACGCTAGAGCGGGAGGAGGGCGGGGGGAGGGTGTCGCGGTGGGCTACGAGAGCGGGGGGGGGGGGGGTGAGGAGTCGCGGCGGGCCACGCTAGAGCGGGAGGAGGGCGGGAGGGTGTCGCGGTGGGCTCGAGCGCGGGGGGGGGGGTGAGGAGTCGCGGCGGGCCACGGAGGGCGGGAGGAGGGCGGGGGGAGGGTGTCGCGGCGGGCTATCGGCCCGGGTGCCGCTGACCCTCGTGACGCCACTGCTGCAGAACCAAGGGATTCTAGATTTAATCCCCTCCCCTGCTCTCTTTGATCTGGACGAGCGTCGTACCGGCGTGTTGTAAAATTTCTCATATATAGCGGATGCATCAGACGTTCATTGGGTGCCGGACAGTTTCCGGCTCCTTGAACATATATACACGCAACACAATTATTAAAAAAGGAGGATTCAATAAAAGATATAAAAAAGATAAATTACAGCAAGCGGAGGTCGAGTTATACACTTGCTATCTACCAAAGTTAAATAATGCATGACAAGCAGTATTTAAGGAGCGATCGCTTAAATTTGTTTAGAATACATTAAACAGTCGTTTCGGGGAGAGATGAATCTATAATATTTATTTATTTGGCGGAGAAACTGGGACCGCGCATAGGTCTCGTTACATCAATTTCCCCACCATATTTAGCGGGGAAATTGAATTGGTGTATAACTCACGTGTTGCCATTTGTCCCGCCAAACTTTGCGGGGAAACTGAATTGGTGTATGGGTAACGTAGTCAGGTCATGCGTCGTCCAATTTCCCGCTATATTTAGCGGGAAATAATTATTGTTTTGGTGTCGTGACGTCAGGTTACTCAGCGTCACGTTTCCCGCTAAATGTGGCGGAGAAACTGAGTTGGTGTTTATGTCACGTGACGTCAATTTCTCTGCTAAATTTAGCGGGAAATGCATGGACGAACGTCCCGACGGACGGACAGAAAGTAAAAATTTGAAATTTAAAGGATATCGGTAAAAAAAATATAAAACATCATGCTTTAAAAAGTTGAGAGCTCACGGTCGTAGCCCGATGAAAGTGCCAGCTGGGAGTGGGTATAGTCGAGTGGCTTCGAGAACCTCTGGATGTTGTCCCACATAGGCACGACGTAGCGGAGGTGCTGGGCACTGCAAGCGAAACACGGGCGGCCACTTAAATATTGAGGACGGCGAACCCATTAACCGTTCAGCTCACAAATTTAATCAACTGTTTCTTTTTAATTGTAGCTCGAATATAAATTGTATGGTGCGTCAGAGCTCGAACCTGACCTGTACGTAACGCGTTACGGGAAAAGCGTTTACTTGCACCTAGTGACTTTTTTCGGTAGCGAAATAACGACATGGTTACTTTTTAACATGAATAACGAGTAACGTATATTTGTTACTTTTTGACGAGGTAACAGGTACCTGTATACAGTCACTTCTTTCAGAATAACGTGTACAAGTACCCGACCTTTCTTAACCCGTAGCCCGCGCCTGTCATTTGCTGCACGAGAAAACGCAATGTCGATCATAACAAGATGTACACAGGGTATGTGGAGGTAGATAGTGCCACTAAATAAGCTACGCTTTAGAGTAACGACACTCGGCCATATTGTGGCTTAAAATTCTGATTGCCAGTTATCTGAAGCTTTATTTGAAATCACAGGAAACACTTTTCCATCCTCCACATTGTTTAAACAGTTCGCGACAAAGCAAAGCAATATTACATGAGCTTCCTAACACTGAATCGAATGCTGAGGATGTCGCACTTTTTGAATCATGAGGATCCGCAGTTGCGTCTGCTCTGCACAAGCACCAAATGGCGGTGCCCACAACAATATCGAGGAACAGAATGCCGACACTCTAAGCGCAGCTTATTTAGTGGCTCTAGATGTAGCAACAGTAGTCTGTGAATGAAGCGAGGAATTATTACCGGTGGCAAATATTCAAAGCGGGTATTTTGTATAGACGAAATGACAGATTCGGAGAAACGAGGAAATAACACGTTATTTTCGAGCTGAGGTCACGCGGTCCTTTTGAATCGCTGTAACAAAATAAACTTCATCTTCGAAACTTGAAGAAGATTAAAACACACCACACACACACTCACCAGTTGCCAATCCATTAGTTTTTAGGTGGTTTCTTCCAAATAGCTCCATATACAGTTATCAGATTTCGTAGCAAATTTATGACTTTATTGTCAGAATTATTAGTTTAATTGATAGTCCAGGAGTAATTACGAGTAATTAGCGACATTCCTTACATCTCTATTCGAACAATTATTGCGTTGTTACTTTAGAATCAATACGTATCAGGTCACCTCCAGCCTAGAAGCGTCGGAGCGTGGCAACCTGTAATCATCTCACGATCGCTGGGTGGCCAGAGCCGCTGAAGTGTAATCACAACTCGGTAGCCAATCGCGTAGAGACGAACGCTCCCAGTAAATAACCACGCCATGTATTTTTTTCTTTTTTTGGCTAAGATGTCAAGACTAGGGTCGCGAAGGCAGTTGAATATAGGCCCCGTTATTTATGGTGCAACAATAGTTAGGGATTATTATAAAACTACTCATGTATTGACGAACCTTTCGTACGAAATTGAGTTTTGTAAAAACAAACAAACAAACAAAGAAATATGTGGCCTGCGTTGAGGGAACAAACCGCGTTGCTTATGTCAACACTCCAAGAAATCTGCTGCTTCTACTTTCCCCGCAAAACATATGGGAGAGCAATTCGCTGCACTCCACATAGGGGGGGGGGGGGGGCGAACGACGACGCTAAGAGAATGTTTAAACATAGAAAAAAAAATCTGGAGTGTAACAGCAAACATGACATTTCACCATGCTCAGTGCAGACTATCTGCGCTGTGGCACCGAGCATGATGGCTGCCTTAGCTGACTGGCCTCCAGATGCATGGTGTCTGCATGCCGGTCAGAACCCAAATCAAGTGCAGTCGGAAGTTGGCTCAAGCGTATAAAAGTCTCCTCGTTGTCTCAAAGATGAGCTACTGTTTCTTCCTTTTGACAAGAGCGCCACAAGACAAGGACATAGAAGTATGAGACACGGGACAAGCGCTATTTTCAACTGAGCGTTTAATGAAGCAATACAAACTATTCTTATACACCCAATCAGACTTTTATAGCAGGAATTCAAATTATTTGCCTGTCAACTGAACAGTCGGGGCCCTCATGCATTTGTCATTCCCTTTGCATTCTGATGTTGAATGACTCATACGGTTCTCTCGAGATCTTGTTCCTACTTGCCTACAATTTTTATATTTTTTAGTTCAGGGGCACGAGGGCATGTATCACAATGAATAGCCAAATTGCCTGAGGGGAATTCCTTACCCACACCACTTGCTTCCGTGCCGTGTAATTGACGCACCTGCCCGTTTGACCTACGTACGTCTCACGCCAAAGAATTTGAATTCCTGCTTGAGAAACCCGATTGGGTGTAGAAATAGTTTGTGTTGTTTCAATAAATAGCCAGTTGAAAGGAGCGCTTGTACTTTGTCTCTCCTTTTATGCCCTTGTCTTGTAGGCGTTTTTGGGAAAAGGAACAATGGAGCAGCTTAGCTCATCTCTCACTATTTATGTTCCTTCGTTTGTTGAGAGGATCACGCCTGAGCTGCAAGCCGAATTTGATACTTCTTCGGCTAAAGCGATGTGCTAATCGGACCCTCTCCATTATCTTTGGCTGAAAATCAGTATAGACCGTTTTACTGAAAGAGGGCGAGAGAGAAAAGGGGAAAGGGCTACCGGCGCTTTCCTCCTTTCTGATTGTGTAGAAAGAGTGAAAGTCCCGGATGAGAGGCTTGGCCGGTGTTGGGTGTCTGCTGTGCCCCAACTTCGTTCGCGCTTTCTTTTCTGTATTAAACTCGCAAACTTAATTAGAGCCACGGGCTTCGATGGCAACAGTTCCCCGGTCATCGGGACACCATTGCTCGGTCGTAGGGTGCACGAATAACGACAGAAAGCGTCGAACACTGTCCGAGGACCTACGTAGCTTGCACGGAATCCGGCAAGGCGAGAGCGGCTGCAATGTCTTTAAGGTCCATCGCTTTCCACATGACCCCGGTCTCGGCGGCAGTGGATTTCGTCCGTAAACCGAAAAGCGTTTCCTCAACGCCATCCTCTCGACTGTGCTCGGAACATTTTGTGAATAAAGCGCGCACCGAATGCTGTACCGCCGATGAACATGAGGTACGCTCGCAAGGTGCGTGCCAGTTTTCTCGTGATAATTGCTGTTTCAGCTTGTAAAATTTTGTAACTGAATTTATCTTAATATCAATAATTTGCAGTGGTGACTGACTCAATTTTATCATCTACAACACTTAGTTGAAGGCTCATTTCCGCCGCCGGGTGAGGCAATAAATTGTTGAAAAGGTAGTTCTATCGGTTTTCCTGAATCGCGATCTCCTGCGCGATACCAGAGAGCCGGCAAAAGCGCTCCTTGGAGTGCCGCTGGTGGGTTGTTTCCGTTGATTGGGCGCTTTGAAGCGCTGGATAGTCGCTGCAGGGTACGTCTCGTGTGTTGCGATCTGCGTTTTCGAGCCCAGTGGGCACGTTTCTTTGTTCGAGTCATGGCATCCGCCAGTGCGGCGACGGGGAGAACAGCGGCAGCGAACGTGTCAGCGATAGAAATTGGAGGTTGGTATTCAAAATATTGCATCAAATAGTAAAATAATTCGTGGCTGCCTTGAGGCTTTCGGCGGTTCGATATAAGTACATCTAGAACGTCTTCGTCGTTCATCCACATGGAAATATAGGAATACGGACACGCAAGATAAAAGCAGCGCGGCAAAACGATCTGTAGCAGCGCCGGGTGTTTACAAAAGTTAATTGAGGTTCCCGTTTCGTGTATCGCTTGTTGATTACTACTAAACGGCTACGTTGAAACAGGCCCATTGCAAGCAAAAATTGATGAATGGTTCATCATTTCCAGTCACACGGAAATCGCGATGGAGCTTAGAAACATTGCAGCCGCACTTGCCGGATTCCGTGCAAGCTACATAGGTCCTCGGACAGTATTCGGCGCTTTCTGTCCTTGACGTCCAGAATTGGACGTCACGGACCTATTCACCAAATCAGTTTCCCCGCTAAATTTGTTGGGAAAACCCTAATATTATATATTCATCAACAACGTATCGACGCTCAGTTATGGTGCCTGGAACGCGTCTCCGACTGGTGTGTTTACCGCGCCCCAAAAAAGTGGTCCCTCGATTTCCGCCTGATGACGTCATAAAAGTGTCATGCTGTCGCCGGTCGCGACCCTGGCGGCGTCTCAACAGTTGTGGTACATATGGCAGACGCCTGTTCTGCTGCAGGTCGCTCTCCACTGTGAGAGTCCACGGAAGCTACAGCAGCCGGAAGTTGGGACGCTTGGGACGTGGTCACGACAGCGACACTCGCGTTCGCTCGTGCTTTTCGCCAGCATTTCTGCGACCACCCGCCAGGATCGCGACAGGCAACAGCGTGACACTCCGGCTTATGTGACGTCATTTGTTGCCACATTGGGACCACTTTTGATGTGTGGGCGGGATAGGACGCTAAACACACCAGTCGGAGACGCGATCCAGGCACCATAGCTGAATCAACGCAACGCCGTTTCAATATCACATCACCGTATGACGCACGATCGGCGGAATGTCAATCGATCGTCATCGTCATATCGTAGAATAAACAGCACAGCTGTCGCTGTCGTAACGCATCACATCGTGTGATCGTCACGCAATGTTGTAGGTGACGTCGGGCTGTCACGTGACATCTTGATAGTCACCGGACATTATTTAGAGAAGGGAATCACCCGTAACAGTTGTATGTGTAAAGAGAAATGGAATCTCGGTTAAAAGGACGGACTTACAGCTCTTGGTGGCACGGGTACTTGGACTTGAGGAGAGCGCGGAAGGTGCTGCTCACGTACGATGCCACCTGGTCGCTGGGGTCGTCGATGACGTACCGGGCGATGTGACGCAGCTTGTACAGGTCCGGTTTGGTGTTGAGGAGGCAGCGAAACGCCGCGATTCGAATGACCGCCATCTCGCTCTTGTTCTCGTACACCGGCAGTGCGATGGAGCGGGTCTGCGGAAAAAGCCAAGGTATGCGCGTTTGAGCAATACCGCCTAGAAAACGAGGCACGCGTTAGGCGGTATTGGCCTGAGCCACTGTGTGAACATCGACAGTGACAGGCAGCGTAAAGGGCAACTCCAGTCAATATTTTCGAATTCAGGATTCAAGGCATTACACAAAAGAACATCTGTTAAATTGAATGCGCCACCCGTTCAGGCAGCAAGGCCGAGCCGACGCGACCTGTTCCCAGCCGCCATGTTTGTTTACTGGTGGTGCCCCCTATAGGTCGCTGGAGTCGCGAATAGGACGTTACGTAAGTGAGTGACAAATGAGGAGGCTAGGGCCCCGCGACCCAATGAGAGCGTCAGAGCGAGGCACGTGACCCGATGTTAGGGAGCCCTTGTGTCACTACGCCAAATGCGAGGCGCGAGGCCCTGAGGAACCGGCTGTCGTCTGTTAGCCAAGAGTCGTCTGCTTCGAATTAACCAACTTCGGATGAACGCCTACCGCAAAAACACTTCCGTCCAATTGAATAGCCAGCACTTCGGGAACAATTCGTGAGAAAACCCTACACTCAATTTAGCCGCAAATCTGTGACGCGTGCTCATGCCAGGGGCACAATGCGATTCGCAATTAGGTCAGCTGAACACGAAAAAAAACCAGAACACGAAGGAAAGGACTGGACAATCACACCGCTGTGTGATTGTTCAGTCCCTTTCCTTCGTATTCTTGTTTTTCCGTGTTCAGCTGACCTGATTGCCAACAGTATGTACCAACTATCTCAACTAAAGCCCGTAACACAGTGCGATGTTTTGAGCGCGAACGGCCGATTACACGGATGCAACCGCCGGCGATCGCCAACGGCCACGCCGCTACAAGGCCAAAAATATCGAGCGCTGTCGCTTTATTGGTTGAAATAGAATTGCAACTTATACATTTGTGATTATTTATTCAGTTTTTTTTTATATCTTCCCGTTAGAGATGGAATCGCGCGAGTTCATTTGTCGTTAAAAGTAAAAGAACCCTAGAACTACTTTTTGTCGCCAAGGATTCATGGAGCGTTTGTTACCACGTGCCTTGCTCCGGCGCCCCTAACGGGTCGCGGGGGCCATGGCCTCCACAGTTCGCCAAGTTATCGTGGAAACGGAGTATAGGAAGAAACCAGAATGCTCCGATTTGCTCAGCAGAGCACTGCTTTTTGCTCGAACTCATTCTGATATCGATCTTTCTTGCTTGATATTTTTTTTTTATTTATTACACGCAAAACAAAACTCAGGAAGCAAAAAATGATAGGCAAACCGTAAGAAAAAACGATACCCTGGATTATTTTTTGCAGCAAAAGTGTGATTTAAATCATCATTGTAAAAGCGGACTGATTTAAATTATCATTTTTATAACGATATAAATTATCCTAGTTTTTGTTCTCCACCCTGCCCAAGGAAGAGGGTTGTACCATTAGCCCAAAATATGTTCACAAACTTTCGGGCGACAGGGTCACAAAAGCAATGGGAACAAACAAAAAGTTCTAGTTGAGAAGACTTCAAGGGAAAGGAAGTGCGGATAAAGAGGCGCTCTTACTAGTGCAGGGTGATGGTGAGCGGCAGACTTGAGAGCCCACAGGGCATTGGTCCTCCTGTAAATCGGCGGATGGCCCTCGAAGCCAATGAAACGCTTCAGGTAGTGCAGGGCGCTTCGGGTAGCCAGGTTAGCGGCTGCCTTGATGAACACCGTGTGCGTATATTCCGGCCTGTTCTCCACGTCAGTCGGGGTCATCGAATACTGTACGGGAACAAAGACATCGGTGGTTGGAAGAGGGCCGAAGAGATCAACATTTCGTTTTTCGACACGCTCTAAGAAATCTTTGCAGTGACGCTCGCAAGGATACGTATTGTCCTTGGAAGCATATATGTGTCGCATTGCTGGCTGCTCTACTTTATCGCGGTGTTTTCGAAGCCTCGAAGGATAACACGGGACTTTGAAACATGCCTATAAAATGTTTATGCATTCACAGACGTTATAGACTGTAGATACTGGCAGCTAAAGAGAAGCAGGGTGTGGTTCATCATCTCCATGGCTCTTGCTTTGCCATTTGTTCTTCGGCGGGATTATCGACTAATGCGACATGCCCATTGGCTGCATAGGAATAACAAGGTGCACAAAAATGGCCACGCCCTGCCCCTCCTATGCTGTCAGTGACTATATACGTATGCTGTACGGAAGCAGCGGTCTTGGAGTCTGAATTTGCAGTAGGGTAATGACGCAAAGTGGACTGATTGAAGGTCAATGCGTGTCCATAACCGGACATCAAGAGAACGTGTTGAGGAACTACGTCGTGGCAATTTAATTGTCGAACCTCCGATGGAAACGTGACGATTAAATTGGCGCGTCTTGCAGTGACGGCGTCCATTACTCGTCTGACGTTGCTGTCACAACGTGTGTCTGCCGTTGCTGTGACACCAATATCTTCAAAATCCTAACTCCAAATAAAATATGATTGCTGCAGAAGCTGGTAGGAAGTGTAAAACAACAACAACGACAACGACAACAACTACCTGTGGCTATATCCCAGACCGGCAATCAAATTTTCTTTAAGATATGCAGTTTGAAGAAGCTTGGTCTTCTTGCCGAACGCCGCCCGCAAGCTGAGGCTGGGAAGAGGGTTTCATTTGGGCATTAAATCCGAAACAGCGTTGCCGCCTCGGTGGCTCCGAGGCGAGAGCGCTGGCCTACGGATCCCCATGTGGCGGGTTCGAATTCCGGCCGAGGTGCCCGTAATCTGACGGAGGCTTATTGCGGAGAAGGTGCCGTGTAACCGAGCTTTCGGTTGCACGTCAAAAGATCCCCAGGTGGTCCAAACTAATCCTCAGTCCTCCGCTGGGGCGTGCCAGATGCCCGTCGTTGGTTTGGCACGTAAAAAACCCAAATTTGACCGAAACAGCGTTATCGAAATTCAAATGTACATTTCGTTTGTTTTTATCAACATGACTTGATGTTGATGACGTGACTTACGTTGAAGAACTGGGAGACAAGAGCAACTGAGCAGGTCCCTTTGTCCGGCTCATCTTCTGTCTTGCCACGAACGCAGCCGTGCTGACCGGCGATGCTGCTCCAGACTGAGGATGCAGTTCACCCACACTTGACGCTGGCTCTTGACCACCTGGGACCGGCAGATATCCTGGAAAGTAGAAAAGCAGTTTGCAAACTCAACCAAGGATGAATCGCTTTCTTATGTGAATAAGGTTCTTTCGGTGTTCAAAATTTATTCGAATTCAGGGGCGTTTTGAAAGAGGAGACGGGGGGGGGGGGGGGGGTTGGTGACTCCAACCTCTTACAAACAAACAAGAGGAAGATATATAATTTCAAAATGTAACCGCCTTCAGATATAAAATTTTTAAACAGCCTTTTTATAATGCACGAAACAGGCTTCGACATCCAGGTCTCGCCCGTAGTTCTTAACGGTTCTGCGTAATATTTCAGAGTGTAAACTGGAAAGGAGCGGAGATGAGGCGGAACCTGGGCTGGCGACATTGTAGCACTAAATGACATAGCGTAACCGGACGTGATGCACAATATGTGTCAAAAGAGGGCTAATTTGTCATCTACCGTGATAATCCTGAATGAACGCCCATGGGCGGTAGAGAGAAAAAATGAAAGCCGTTTACAACACCCTGTAACGCCGAATTAGAGCGCAGCTCTTGAGGAAGAGGGGAAGGCACGGGGAGGTGCGGTCACGTGACCTCGGGGGGGGGGGGTCATGTGACCTCGAGGGGAGGGGGAGAAAATTTTCCGCTAGATTTAGCGGGAAAATTTTCTGCTGGATTCAGCGGGGAAACTTTTCCGCTAAATTTAGCGGGGAAAAAGTTTCCGCTAGATTTAGCGGGAAAAACTTTCCGCTAAATTTAGCGGGAAGCATTTTCGCTAAATTTAGCGGGAAAATTTTCCGCTAAATTTAGCGGGTAAATTTACCCATCATGCACCGCGCGGCTACGCCGACGCCGCTCAAGCCGGAAACGGGCGCCTAAGAGCTGCGCTCTAAAAAGGTAAAATATAAGGTGAGCAATTCTTCGGGGTTTTCGGTAAACAGCGCTAAAGCGACACAGAGCGCTGCATGTTTAACTAGGTCGAAGAAAAACATTGTATGCCTCATACTGGATATATCTCTGAAACGGGGAACCAAGCTTTCCAATAGCAATCTGCGAGAACGCTTCGAAACTACGCAGCCTGGAACGCGTATTCTAGTGGTCTGCTTAGCGTCCCATCTTGCCCGTAGACCAAAGTAGTCCCAAAGTGGCAGCAAAGGACGCCACAGAAGCCGGCACGCCATACTGTCGGATGTTGCGATCCTAGCGGTTAGTGATAGAAGTCCCGGCAAAATGAACGATCGAACACGAGTGCCGTTGTCATCGCGGAGTCCCAACTTTTAGCTGCCGAAACTTCCGTGGACTGTTAACCTGGGGAGCGAGCTGCAGCGGACAAGGCGCCTGAAACATCCACCGCCTCCCCCGTGACACCGCCAGCATCGCGTCCGGCGACGACATGACACGTCTACGTGGACATCGGGCAGAAATTGAGGAATTACTTTTTAGATGCGGTAAACGGAGTAGTCGGATACGCGTTCCAGGCACGATAGCGAGGGACAGTTTGCCTCGTACTGGATAGGTGCCTGGGTCGGAAAGTCCCGCCGTGTGCTATATCCACCTGCGAAGAAGCGTCCAAACGTACCGCGAGTTCAGTGATAAGGGCCGGGCTGTGCTCCTTGAGGTTGAGTGGCAGCCTGCTGAGGAAGTGCTCAGCCTCGTCCTCGGAGAGCTTGCCTTCCTTGAGGAGTTTGAGACCGAAGGCCACGTGCGGGTTGTTGCCAGCCGCTCCCAGAACATCCAGGAAAAGCCTCCTGCATGCCATGCGTCGGTTTGAAAAAAGCGTAGAAGGAAATATTAATAATAAAAAAACGAGCAAGTAGCTGCTGTCTGCGCATCAAGAAATACCGACTAGAAAACATAGTGATTCTACACTGCGCCGCCTAGCTCGCGTCAGCGTCGCCACCAGTGTGTCTAGCACTGTCTCACAACGATGGCGACGCCAGCAAACGGTGCTGCCGGACTACGTCTGCCAACTTGCAACGTAATCTCGTCGAGCTTCGGCGTGCTTACCGCTTGGGACGCGTCGAATATCCACTAACAATGACACATGCGCGGACCATGCCGTCTACGTGGGGTTAAGGCAGTGTCGAAACTCAGTTATCAAACATAAATTTGGAGCCGAATGTTCACGGAGCGCGCCAATTGGACTTCGGCGACAAATGCTCGGCATTATTGTTGGTAGAGTCCAAACAAGGTGCTCGTCATAAATGTCGGCCTCAAATTCATGTCCTACGAGTTTGAGACCCTCGAGAGAAAAATACTGTAGAAGGGGGATAGCCACGGCAATGGTGCTTCGGCTTTTTTTTTTTTTTTTGTTCTCGTTTCTGTTTTGCTAGATCTTGTATTTTAGAAGATGATCAGCGAGTACCCAGAGTTAAATCGCCACAATCCCATGTAATCTCATTACTTTCCGAACCTCACTCGGAACGCGCTGAGCCACTTTTTACGGTCTCGGTGATTTTTTGATTCCGCATT
The DNA here is from genome assembly GCA_037355805.1 of Ixodes ricinus. NCBI lineage: Eukaryota > Metazoa > Arthropoda > Arachnida > Ixodida > Ixodidae > Ixodes > Ixodes ricinus. Next base: position 60,378 of record JAZHYW010044691.1, on the reverse strand, counting down.
ATCTTAAGTAGGACTCTATGCCGATTAATAATAACGATAATATTACGATTCTTTACCGCATGGTGAACGAGTACATTTTATTCCCAGGCACGCGAAAACACAAGGGTGCTGGCATAGACGCGTAAAAAGAAATAAGTAGAGCATTATATATTACTAGCATTTTAATTCGTTCATGTGAGCAGAAATTTTATAGGAACGTATTACGGAATTCATATGAGCAATTTCCGGTGTTTACAAAAGAAAGTTGTCAGCAGTTCGAGTAAAACTAGAGTTTCACTGAAGCATTGTTGTTCACCCGTAGTCGCGCATGCCCTCAAAAGCAAACCCCTGTATGCACCTAATAGAGTAATACCTTAGTCACACGGGCACCTTTAACCGCACTTATGTCACCTATAACTGTAGTTACACTTAACCACGGTAAGCGCGCTATAATATCAGAGAGCTATCTCAGAAAAAGTGAAGAATGCTCGATAACAACTTTGATGGACGCTCAAGATGCGCAAGCGCACGTGCGCCGATAGCTTCGACTGCATTACCGGAAAACGTTGTCTAAGAATTACTATTTGGGAGGAAACTGAAAAAGAGGTGGACACGAGATCGCGGGGGACGTCGGGACACTGAACTCTGATTGGACCGATTAGTGGGTAGAGGTAAAGCTAGGTGCCTTTGTCTCCACTGCCCTTGTCGAACGCGTTCGAATGCAAAAGCCAGACGCCGCCAGCGCTCTGCGTTCTAACGCGTCCCATCCTCTCCCTCACTTTACCGGCTCAGTCCGGGGTTTTCGTCCATCGGGTTCCACCATGTCCAGCTCGTTTGCGCCATAACTTCCTGTTGCGCGTACCTGACGTTCTTTCGATTGGGTGGTGGTGCGTTGACGACGTCCTGCTCGTAGACCTGCTCGATGTCTTCGTAGCGCATGGACGCCATCGAGCTGAGCAGGAGGAAGAAGCGGAGGGCACCGCTCTCCTTGGTCTCCACGGATCCGATGTCCGAGTCGTCGTATTCGAACGCGGCGAGATGGTTGAGGCCTTCCGCGAACTGGGCAAGAACGAAGCGCCGGTTAGGCCAAGTCAGGCTAGGTTCAGATTGGTTAGGTTAAGTTCGATTTGGTTTGGTCCTGCTCGGTTCGATTTGGTTCAGTTTGGTTAGGTAAGGCTAGGTATGGTTTGGTTTTATTCGGTTAGGTTAGGTTATGTTTAGTTTGGTTTGGATCGGTTATTAGCCTTTGCGTGGGTGAAGGGAGGTTAGGTTATGTTAGGTTCGGGTAGGCCAGGTTCGGTTTGGTTTGATTTGGTTCAAGTTCAGTTGTGTTTGATTCGGTTTGGCTCCATTCGGTTAGATCTGGTTTGATTCGACTCAGGTCGGTTCGGTTCGACTCGGTTCAATCTATTGAGATAATAGATGTAAAAAAAACTAATTTGTCCACGGATGCGATGTCCGAATCGTCGTATTCGAACGCGGCAAGATGGTTGAGACCTTCCACGAACTGGGGAGAAACGAAGCGCCGGTTAGGTTTTGGTTGGGTTTGATTCGGTTCAAGTTTAGTTCTGTTTGGCTTGTTTTGGTTCTATTCGGTTAGATTTGGTTTGATGCGACTCGTGAAACCCCGGAGTACTGGGACATCGGGATTCACGTGACGTCGTTACGTTACCTCACATCAGGGTGTCGTGTGACGTTCACTGTCACGGTTCTTCATGACGGTTTTTTCATCGAATTCTGTTGATAAAACGCGTTCTGCATAAAAATTTTTTTTTTTTTCAAGTTCAGCCTTTTTTTTTATACGCTTAAAACGTTCATACGTTTTGCCTCCCGTTCTGGAGCTTGCCGTCGATGACGTAGTGGTTGGGCTGCTTGAGTTCCTCGAGCGTCTGTGCCTTGCCGTACTCGGAGAAGGAGTGCGTCAGTTCATCCGAAACACCCAAGTCATCTGGAAGCTGCGTGTCGGCGCTGGCGGCGCGTTCCTCGTCCAGGAACAAAGTTCGGCTGCGTAGAAACAGGGACGAATTAACGTCCCGGCATGCTTCAGGGTTGTTTTCGAAGGGACGGTTGGAGAAGATGGCGCAGTTATGAACGCCGAGAGGGAGAGAGAGAGAGAAGAAAAAACAGAATAGACATTCCAGGCAGTGTATAAGTTGCAGAGACTCTCGAACTGCTCGATCAGGGATCACGTGGTTTATGAGCCGCGTTTGCAAGATACGCGATGCGAGCACGCGGCACGAACGAGTTGATCGTCTGCAAATGCCTCCGCCTTTCCGTCTGCTCCCCTCCTCGCCACACGAAACCGCAGCGCATGCAGGGGTAGAGAGGAGGAACCACTGCCGGGATGCACGAAGCATACGAGCGAGCGTACATCAGAACGATACCACAATTCCCTTCGCCGGACGGTGCATTCTGGGATTTTCCGGAAGGGCTAAATCCCCGTAAAGTTATGCAGAAAAAATAGGCAAATAAAGATAGCTCAAAGGTTGCCATCCTTGACTGAGAGGTGATGTCATAGAATTGTCGAAAGAACTATAACAACGTTTGTTTGAGACTTAACATTATGTCCCGATTATGGTCGCAGCTGCATTTTTTTTTAAATTTTTGTGTGAAGATATGATCTCATAGATAAATTGTTTTATCCTAGAACCTAGATTGTTTAAAACTGTGTTTTAGACGAGACAATTCTAATGAACGCGTTTTACTCTGGTTCACATTCCGCTGCAACCAAAAGGAGAAAAGGTATAGTTACCAGGGGTCTATCATAAAAATTAAAAAAACCCGTGAGGCGTCGGTGATTTTAAAATTTTATTTCATCTCGTATACTCATAAGATATATAATTAAAGAATTATCCTGCCAGAACGACAAATTTTAATTCAGAATTACGTTTGATTCAAGCAATCAAAACAAAGATCCGGGTATATTCAAGGTGCCCACCGTGCGAAATACGCCTGAAAGGATGCTCAGGAGTATTAATTACATCTGTGGTGGTTTGGATTCTTCTTTTTTTTTTTTATTCGGTAGCGGTCTGGAATTTACTTTTCAGCCAGAAAACAAAAATGTTTCTAGAGTTATAGCTGAATCTCAGTCTCAATCCTGTCCCCCAGGGCGTCCGTTGTTGGAGTGACGACGACGAGGTTCGACCAGAGGAAAGTTTGCGACTCCCTCGCCGAGGGGAGAAGGCGGGACGTCCGTGTTTTAGATGCGGTGCATCTCTTGCTCGGGTCTATGTCCCGCGGCCTTGTAGTCCGCACTCACACTACGCACGCGCAACTCTCCTCCTTCCCTCTCTCCAACAGCTGCGCGTTACTCTCTCCGCTCTCTCTCTCTACCAGCTGCGTGCACTGCGCGTGCGTTCGCTTCTACTCACACGCGCGCGCACGTGCAACTCTCCTCCTCTAGTCTCTTCTCCTTCAAGTGTGAAAAAAAAATAAACGGCGAGCGGCGAGCGTTTTAAGTTTCTCTGCCGCGAGCCGCGACGAAGGCTCGCGTAGAAATACCGCTAGGGCAGTCGGTGGCGCCATCTCTCGACGTCAGCACGCAACTGACTCTTTCCTCGGAACCAACACGATGCTCCGCATCACCCCATGGTTCCGCTTGGGAAGATGGTGCAATTTTTTAATTTGTTTTTCGCTCGATCCCCCAAAGGTTATTTTGGCAATTAGCCTAGCGATAAAGGAAACCATTGGCTCAAAATAAGATACAGTTACGTTTCTTAAAGTTTTCAGGCTAGGTGGCGTCAGCTACCGTCCGTTATAAAAAAGAAAAAAACTACAATACTCATCCATTCATTTAGGTCATGTTGGAAGGGACGATAATGTGGACTTTACTTGACCACAATACGAACGGCCTTTCCGGCGCCGAAGGAGTTTGAAGAGCGTGTCCGACGTGGCGAAAGCATGCTTGATGACGTAATGCTGGGGCGTCCCATCGAGTCTGTACTTCACTTCAGAAGTAGACGACAGAAGGTGCTGTAAACAAAGGAAATAAAGTTCCCGTTTACTTTTCGTGCCCTTGAAATGAACTATGGCAACAGCCGAGGCGCTGCACTCTTCGCTGTATCTTGATGTCATATGATGTCACAGTGTGACATGACGTCATGTCGTCACGTCGATTAAAAGCATCACGGGCCGCGACATCGCTGATGTAAGTGACACCTAATGTCACAATATCGTGTAAAGTCCCAGTGTTTTGTGACCCACGGTATCACGCTACTTCATAGTGCCGTGTAATGTTCCAGTGTCACGTGACCCATAGCGTCAGGGGACGCAGTGTCATGTGACGTCCCAGTGCCATGTGACATCCCGGTGTAATGTAACCGGTGATGTTACGTGACGTCATAGTATCATGTGACGTCCCATTGTCATGTGACTAATGGTATCCCTTGAGATATCACGCCATGCATCGTCCCGCTGTCATGTGAGGCACTATGTCACGTAAAAGTACGTGACAGTTTTCTCGATAAATTTATCAGTCAATTTGTTTAGCCGTTACGACCCTACTGGAAATTCATCTGGGGATCCACTGCAAAACCTCACCAATAACTTGTGGGGTCGTAAAAAATAAAAGTGAAAACGCAGCACTGATAAGAACAAGATGTTGGTATTTCTTCAGTAATACATAATTATGGCAGGATACACAAATGTTAACTGGCAAAAAAGAAACTCACAGTTTCCATGGCTTCTACACTCGACGCATTTGTGTCCCTTGATTCTGCCGTAAACTATGTGCGCTTCTTGTCACAGAGGTCCAAGTCCCTGACCTTGAAAACTTCAATATGGCCCTCTTTCTCGGTCACCAAGTACTTAGTTTCGCAGTTTCCGTGGAGCCCATGCTGCATGAAAAATGTGTTGACAGTTTAATAGGCTTGTTCATTGGGCAGATTCTAATAGCTGCTAAGCCCACCACAATAGCCTGTTGCAAGTTGAGAAATCGAGGACAATTCCATCTCACAAAGTTCTTAATTACGATACGATTGGCAATCTTCTCCTTTCTCTCGCCTCCACTTCACTGTTTGCTCCGCTAAGGTGGAAAGTGTGGAGGGCTTTGTGAGACGAGCTGGCCCTACTTTGCTTAACCTGCAACGTACTACGTAGGTGAGCAACCCTGTCTCTAGACACAAGAGCTTCGCCTCACTTTCGGTCTCGTCACACATCAACATTGCCGTATATCAAAGTTTTAGATTATTGCATTTTTAGTGATTGGTTGACGGTCTGACTAGTTAAGTGATTTAGTCATGGCGTATTTTATTATACCCACGATTACACCTCAATTCCAATCTCTTCGCTGGTATACATGACGGGGTCATGTTTCAAGGAAGTTGGCGATTAACGAGATTAGAACTCTAAAGATGAAACAGTTGCAAAATATTGATGTTGATGACAATCATCTTCATCGATAAAAGCTGCGCCAGACGGCTTTCGCAATAGTACAAGGGAAAACAGAACGAAAACACAACAGACGAAGAACAAGAACCGAAGAGACCAAGCGCTGACTATCAACTGAATGTTTATCAGGAAGTCACAAAACACATCACTTCTGCTCTCATATAACCGACACTTCCAATCTTCCACGAGAAATACAAAACAAACGCTCTCGAGCTCAAACGTCTTTTACTATAAATATGCGAAAAAATCTGCCTTACTGCTTAGCTTTCGGAAGAGTGGAATTGTCGATTATATCAGAGCAGAAGTGATCAAAGATAGAATGAGTAGATGTGGCAGAGCAGGTTTAGGTTGCATATTTTTTCCGAGAGTCGTGTGTGGGAGAAGCTATATATACGATTGTGCCAATACAGGTAAGTAGCTGCGCTTGAAACGTTCTGTGTTTGCCCACACCGTCTCCGGTTTTCCAAAATATGTGTAACAGAGGTGACCTGTTTTGTGTCTTTCTAATAAACATTCAGTTGACAAACAGTGCTTGGTTATCTGGGCACCTGTTCTTCGTCCGTTCTCTTTTGTGATATTTTTCTATTATGCCTAAGCATGTGAACGAGCTCAACTTTTTCCTCCTTCAAGATATCTTGACTGTTGATTGAAGGGGCGTTTTAAAAACTAGTGATGGTGTTTAGTTACAACATACAAACACCATACTTCTTTTATTTCCTCACCTCTCTTGTCGTGTACACCTCTTCGTGGGGATTATTTTGCCGTCCCGTGACCAGGTCAAGTTGGAAGGTGCTGAGAACTCCCTTCTTAAGGTTCTGGGACCACAGGGGCTCCTCCCTGCTCATTGCCATCGCAACAATCTAGAAATACAGTCAGGTTCACACTCGATGAATGGATGAGAGAACCTATGACGGACGTATAGCAAAAAGCAATCGCGAAATCCTTTGAAAGGAATCATATTCATTATGGGAATTTTATAAAAACAAAGTATCGAGCTAAAAAACAATGACGGACACCTCGGTGTAAGTGAGCGAGTGCGAACTTCTTTTATTTTTATATTTTCCGAGAGACGTGAAGTCGAATGCATTTGGTTAAATGGTTTGGTAGTCGTTTTCTTTTTGTTTTTCGTGCATTGATTTACTTATGATTTACGAAATCATACCCAACACTCTAAGAAATTTTGAGCGTCAACTTTTCCGCAAATCATTTGGGAGAGTGTGTTGCCGCAGTGTACGGAAGGAGCTTGGCCAATGAACGCGCTGAAAATATGCTTGAGACCTAAAAAGAGAAGCGATTTGCGTGGCATTGTGCATGGTAAACCGTTATGCCCAGAGCCACAAGGCAGATTGTTTTCTATAGGTCTAGGAACATTTTTGGCCTCGTGGTTCATGAGGTCGCTCCGTGATTTCAGCGACTTCTGCAATAAAAATCTGGGTTAGCGCTTCTCAATCCTTTTGCCGCGTAAATAATCTATAGAAATCGAGTGGCGTACGGACATTTCACTATCGATCCCCCACATGGCAATTAGAGTTTGTGCAGCGAAACTCGGAAAAAAAGATATTGCTTTCTGCCTATCGTTACCTCGAAGCAAAGTTTAAAAAAGTGTAATAAGGCTACGAACACTTGTCGTACTCACCTTTCCATGGGAAAATGTTCCGCCGAATGGCCTCTCGATGAACTCCCTCAGGTCATCAGTGGAGTGATAGTTAAACTGGTGGTCGTCCAGTGTCACGTGGTCCCCGTTGAACGAGTCCACCTCGAAGTCTTTTATCTGTTGAGAGTGGCGTCCTATTACCGTCACGCTGAAAGTCCTAGCAGGCACGTCTTGTTGTTTTAGTGTGCACATGCTCTAACACGACAAGAAAAACAAATTCACAGCTAGGGAGTTTCGCATTTTTGTATGTCGACTAAAGCGCATCTTGGCTGTTGACTTCGTTAAAGGCAGGTGCGATGGTTTGATTCAATTCCATTCTTCTTCGATCATTCTTTGTAAACGTTACTTTTTTTCTGCTGTGCGGGGCACAAGTTCGTCTGATTCATGTACAGGGGTTGCGGTAGCGTCAGACCGCCGAAGTCTGACTGGCTCCGATTGGAAGGGTAATGGGCAGCAGACCTCAACGATAGCCTCCCCGAGGTCTATTAACACCACCTAGACAGAAGGCCTTCGCAGGGTCTCCTCTCCCTCTATGAAACGTCATCAGAGTCGGATCGCGCTAACTCGGCTATTGGGCCCGAGCCCGACCTTCGACGCGCTGATTGGACACGAACCATAGCCGAACACTGACACAGCACTCGTCTCCAATCTCACGCCATCGATCGATCTGAGCGTGATGACGCGTGCGGAGGCCTTCTGTCTAGGTGGTGTTGAGGTCAGCCTACTATCCCTCCCTTTGGAGCCAGTCAGAACCCGGCGTTCTGACGTCACCATAACCGCTGCGGAATGTTACTAGATTACCTCGGTTGCGGAACTCCCGCGGAAGGAGGTACCCCCCCCCCTCGCTTGCTTCAAGGGCCCATGAAACAAATTTTGGGTTGGGATAAATCAATTTAGATTGGGATTTTACTAATAGCACATTGTTCAGTAGGCCAAAAGAAAAAAGGCAGAAAGTCAAAAGCCTGACTTTCAGTGCGAAAATTTGAAAACACAGCGGACTATTTCGTACCTCCTCCCCTTCGTAAGCTCTCTGCCTTTTGACTGTGATACATCCGCGGTCCCAAAAGCGCGTCACCGGGTCCAAACTGACGTCACACCAAACCGGACCTCACTTAATCCCTTCACCCCTAAGCTGACATTGTGGTGGAAGCTACGCGCTTGCCGGACCAATCAGCCGCCTCCCTTTCATCACCTGACCTCATTCTCTGCGCGTCGGTATGCGCGAAGGAGCGTGATCACGTGGCAAGTGTGGCTGGCCCAACGAGCACGTAGCTTCCACAGCACTGTCAGCTTCGGGGTGAACGGGTTGGGAAAGCAACTTTTGTCTGAATTTTGAGCGACGGGCTAATCTTCTAGGGGGACAATGGCTCTGTACGGGTACACAAACCAGATTCCGAGCAAGGGGGCCGCCCTCTTTTCCTCTTCTTGAACTGTTTGGTGGAATGCGCGATTTATGAGTTGAGGAGGAAAGCTAAACAGGAAAAAGTTGGAAAAGCGTTTCATGACCCTTTCAGTCCGTCTCCCGTCGTTCGCAGCGCAATCTAAGTATTCGTTTACGAACTGTGTGCTTCATAGAGTACGGTGGAACGCCATCTAGACGCTGCGCTTCGAAACTTACGTGATTCCATGAATACACTGCAGTTACCAAAGCTGCCGTCCGGCGCGCCGAAGGACGGGAGGCGAGTTGTGGTGAGTGACGGGGGCTACTGCTCGTGCATGCAGGGTCTATGAGCAGTTCCGTATAGGTGTATCCACACGACGGACCGGGCCGCGGACCGATTGATCACGTGATGCGCGGCCCGCGGGCCGCCCGGCTGTAATGAGCATCCACACGGCGGACCAAAAGAGCAGACGACAGAGCGAACGGGCAGGTCTAACCCTCAACCTCACAGCTCCACTAAGCGTATGCAGCGAGCTGCTTTGAGGCTATTTGTAAGGAGCCAAGATGGAGATTGAACGAAGGAGACGTTTGACCGTGGTGGCCCTGGCGTTGACTATTGAGGACGAGGAGGACTTAAGTGAACCGAAAAGGGCATGCTGGACGGAGCCCTCGATGTGCAGGAAAGATCTTGGTCTGCATAGTCAACTCTTTTCGTCGCACAACAAAAGGTTCGTCTTCTTCGTCTTCAACAGTTGGCGCCAAAAGAAAACGACTTTGGATTTGTATTCCAATCCAAACAACAAAGTCAGCTTGTTGCCAGACTTAGCGCTTCAATTATACTACAAACGCCGCGGTCCGCCGCCAAAATCCGGGCGAGAAAAGTCGCTTGGCATTTCTCAGAAGCGCGGAGCCGCGGACCGCCGGCGGACCTCGAAAACCGGTGACGTAAGATCACGTGATGCGCCGCCCGCGAACGAAAACAGCAATTTGGTCCGTCGTGGATACACCTTAACTGAGCTAATCTAATAACCTTGCCCCTGCGCCAGTACCAGACGAACTTAGGCTCCGCATAACCACGGGCAGATTTGAAATCCGGTGTGCGACGAGTTACAAGCATCTTACCCACAGCCAATGAGAGAACGGCATTAGCCAATGAGAGAACAATGGCAGAACGAATCCTAAAACAAGACGCGTGATCATAGTAAGCCGCACCCTGCCTTTCAAATTGGGCTGTCGCTGGCCATAACAATCATGCCTATAGACCAACTCAACTGCTTTGATGTCACGCTACCGCGGTGGCGCTGCTGTCGGCACTGCGCATGCTGCAGACGCTTCATCTCACGCGAATCGGGTTTCTACTAGCGTGCATTGCCCAGCACCTGGCGTGGAAAACGCGGGGTTGGCTGTACAAAGTGTTTAGGTGTATGTATAGGTATACCTATATATAAACCTACACACCTACACACCTTTTTATATCTTCATCTTGTTCCAGCTTCCACATATGTGGTTGCTGGAACAGAATGAAGATCGTTCTAGTCATTCTCATAAAAATGAGAATGACAGAACAAATACTTCATCCTTTACCGGCTTGAGGCTTTGATCAAATGCGTCTCACCATAATTTCTTAAAACATTTATCGCATTTATAGACTTAACACGTCTGCTGTTCGCATAAAAAAAGAAAAGTGCGTGGTTCCTTTTTTACCTTGAAATATGTGTGCTGTGGTTTGGGCTGGGCGACCACCTTGCTTCGGAAAACGAATCCCGACGACTGCAGCGGCTGCTCCGGGTTCTTGATCTGCGAGTCTACCATTGTAGTGGTACCGTACTCCTTGCCGATTTCGAAGGCTGCGTAGGAGAGAAGCCAGTCTCTGGAAGTTTACTGAGGAACAGTGTCTTGAATTGCGCGATACGGCAGTGATATCGTCAATAAATTATTTTTTACTCAGTCTTATCTTTTTCAAGGATACTCAGATGAGTTTAAAAGTGATCCCGTTCTTTTCGTGCGTGTTTGATATTATTTTTTATAAAATTCGTAAAAAACGAATTTTAAAATAAGGCAATTTACATTACTCGGAGGTACCTCCACCTTTTCTTTAACTTCTTAGAAATTCATTTGTTCTTTACGTCTTAGATATGTTTTATGGGCATACAATAATATATTGCAAAGTATAGACATTCTACAGGCTGTCGCGCTTCGAGAGGTAGTCTGGACACCGTGGATGGAAAACGCTTTGTTTGGGCGCTCAGTCTGGAAACTGTGGGTACGCCTCAGCTATGCTTCACTACCAGACGATCAACCCACACCAGCAGCAAGATGGAGACACCCAGAGGCCGTACTTGGCACGTCTCATACATTTGCACATCAGTGCAACAGGGAATGGAGCTGGTCAGAGTTGAATATACGTCCATTCACCTCCGGCTTTTGCAAATACTTTGAATCATTTAGACCAGGGTCTCCAAACCCCGGCCCGCGGGCCAAATCCGGCCCTGCGGAGGTCTTAGGACCGGCCCGTGGCTGACCGTGGTCCTTCCAACGAAGTCCGTCCCGTGGCCCGCTTCCAGCAAGTTCGATGTTGGCGTCAAAGTAAAGAAACGGCGCCGCGCACCAACCGCGCAAACTAAGACAACATGAAGAACAAGAAGAGACTGCCTGTTGTAACGCAGAGTCCTCTCGCCATATTATTCCTTGGACATCGAAATCACCAGCAACACTATTCTAAGTCCCCTGATTCATATCTGTGTAACTAATCGTATGCTGCCATTCCTTTCTGTTGTGTGCATATATTTTATGGCAGCATAATATATGAGTATTGCATATTGTCAGCAACAGTTCTACCATTCTGATTAGCGTTGGGCCCTTTGTCAACATGCCAGAGTTCCTAGGCGCTTCGATCTGATGAGTTTTATTTGTCCCAATAATTGTGTAATGCTATTCTTAGCTAAATTGCATTTTAATATAAAGTATATGTGTTCATGATTGTTTTAGATTCTTTTTTCATGGCTACTCTAAAGAATTTTGTATTTTAAATGATTACATATGATATTTATTTGCTGTTCCCTTATTTGTATTTACTTATTTATTTCCCGGCCCTCGAGACCGCGACAAATCCCCGATCCGGCCCCTTAGCCAAAAAGTTTGGAGACCCCTGATTTAGACCAAAACAATATACATACCTCTATAGCATTCGATTGTATTTGTGTTATGTACGCCCTAAAGCAGAAGGTTGAACGTTTCAACAAGTGAACTTTTCAGCTGAATCTGTCAGTTAGTCTCAGCTGCGTTTGAAGTTTAGTTTGGTTTTCGTCCCCGACTTTCCCACGCTCCAGGGTTTACAGTGCCAGACTTAAGCGAAAACAACTGCAGTCTCGCTTACTTTTTCTAAGTCCGAGAAGATCTCATCCTATATCAAGTAAAGCGCATGTTGGGTACCAGTGAGTACACCAAAAATAAATAAACAATCAGTATAAAGGACTAGACGCGCATTATTTGATTCAACGCTTGCGAACTGCGTTAAGTTCAATAGCACAACTTGTAACAAATTACGCTTTAACAAAAAAAAAAAGGTCCGTGAGTTAATTTCTATGTAGAACACGGAGACAGCCAATGACGGCGAGCAATAAAGGAGCCCAGCGAATGACAAAGCTAAGAAAAGATTAGAGAAAAAAAAAGTGATATGAGCAGAGACAAGAGCGCGATCGCATGTGTCCGACCGCACACATCGGAATATTCAAATATCATCAGTACTTATCAGATTTGTCATTCACTGGAATGCTTCTCTCGTTAGTCCTCGATTGACTGTCTTCGTGTTCGGCAAGAAATTAAACTCACGTACTTTTCTATTTTTCTTCTTTCTTTTTAGATTGTAGCGCGAACTATTCTTCACAAGGAAAGATGTCACGCTCGTGGGTACGGATAGAGTTCCCCAAGCACGTACGTACATCTTAGTAGCCTAACTCCGCGCTGTACACTCGCTACGTCATGAGTACAAAAGACAGTCTGTACACAGTGTCTCAGGCGGGATTGCTTCGAAGATGCTTGAACCTAAAGCAGAACAGTTCTGTCATGATGTCTCCTCTGTGCGATGTAAGAGCGGCGCGACTCCGGCGTTACAGGACTCACCCGAACAGGATGCAAAGAGCAGGATGGGCAGGACAAAGGGGACCCTCATGGCTTGCTTTGTCTCAGAAACTCGCTCCCTATCTCCCGGAAGGGCCGTTTGTCATTCTAACTTTTCTACGAGCGCGTTTTAACATCATGTTGGGCGGTCCGCGAGGGAAAGGTGAAAGGCTTCGAGTTGGCGGGGCTACGATTCAGACGATAAATCTGAAGATGTGGCGGCGCGTATCAGAGAAATCGGACGAATGACGGCAGTGCACGCGGTGAATGAGCTACTTCTCGAGAAGTGATTATACAGTGTGTGAACTTCCTTCTGCGCCACGTAACTGCGTACTGTCGCACTTGAGCCACGATATATATATATATATTTTATATATATATATATATATATATATATATATATATATATATATATATATATATATATATATATATATATATATATATATATATATATACATACATTGTCGCATGTTTCAGATGGGACACGACGATTTTGTATACTGATATCGCGCAGACAGTCAAACGAAGAAACGTGGTGGGAAAATAACGCGACGACTGGATGAGACTATCTCTCTTCCCTTCGTGTTTTTGATTTCAATGAGCGAAACAAAAAACAAAAAAAAACGTTGCGAGTATTGTTAATAGAATGTACAATCGGCACGGAATGAAACGCAAACAAGGAGCGCATGGTTTTCGACCCACGCTGAGCCACCTATAGACGCAACACCGAAGGTTTGGATGCACTGAGGCAAGAGCCTAACACATCGAAGGAGCACCTATCTTCTTGCAGCTCCCATCTGGTTCAGGTGGTGCAGCATCTAGCGAAAACCATGCCACCAACTGTTAACACAGATCAGCCTTCACCAGATTTTTTTTATTACCATTGCAGGACTGTAATTAATCTACTGTGTTGGCGAGAGTGCTCAGTTGGGGGACTAACCGGACTTGTGCACATTAGTCAAAGCATTAATTAACTTAAGGTAGTGAGTATTGGCCTCGAAAGTAATTTGAGTCGAGTAAAAGTTACTCAAATGGAAAGTAACTGAGTAAGTTACTAGCTACCGTAAAAAGTAGCAAATTAATTCTGAAGTTACTTTATATACATTTTGTATGGTAACAAGAAACTAAATAAGTTCGATCCGTTAGCGAAATTCTGCTAGCCAAATGTAAAGCGGCTTCTGTTTTGCTAAAGAGTGCTTTAATAGCTGGTTCTGCTTCTGCGTACCTAATTGGTTTGTATGTGTTTGTTTTTTGGTCGATGGTGTACGTGGACGTATCATTTCTATTTTGAGGTTCAGCACTGCTTGAGCTTGACTTTGCAGTGTTTGCTTGTTTACAGTGTTCCGTAAAGTACACCAAAAAGTACTTGAAGTAAAGTACAAAGTAAATGAAAGGTTATGTACTTTGAGTAAAATAGTAAGTTCACCTCGTGCAATGTACTTAAAGTAAGCTACTATACATTCAATATACTTCAGTGTAAAGTACACAGTACTTTTAATCATAATCTTTCATTATGCCCTTTCATCCCCTATACGGTGTTTTCTTTTAAACTGGTATGCATTGCTCCAGTGATTATCGGATGTGCATCAGTTTTTTTTTTTCGGACATAGTAGCAAATATTGCATAATGTCAAGTCGCCAGAAAGTAGTTGTTTTACTCTCGCTGACGAACTATTTAACACAAGCAACTTATAAGTCACTTGTTTGTATCGGTCTTATAGCCGCATTACTTCACTCAAAGAACTGATCAGATGACGTCTCGATGGACGATAGCGCGTTTTCACACGACGATACGCCATTCTCTGTTTCCAAATTTGAAAATTCACTTTCAGGTCGGGAGTTGTACTTTCATCGGAAAGTGCCAGAGAAAAAAAAGTTAAAAGTTACTTGTAAAAAGTCTTTAGTAAACTACTAATTGCCGAAATAAAAATGTAATTGAAAGTTACTAAACTAGTGAGTAAAGTAGTTAAACTACAGTAACTTAAGTAGAGATAGTTGAACTAGGTTACAAGTCCGAGACTAACCCGTATGGCTAATTGTGGTGCCCACCAGTATACCTGAAGTAAAATTCGCAAAAGTGCCGATGTCGTGTTCGCGTTAACAGTGCGGCACGGTGTACAGTCGTTGAAAATCCTAGATTGATCTGGAAAAAAACGCATAAAAACGAAACAAGACTTTAATGCGCATCGCATCAAACTAAAAAAGTTTTTCGGAGGTCACATGGAATGTAACCGGCAGTGCACGGATGATTTCCGCTGTGGCCACTGACACTTTAAGAAACGCCGGAAGCGGCTGTTGACGCTTCTCGCTTCGTGATTGGTCCTCTAGAGTTCTCGTCAGATAATGCCTTAATCTCATTGGCTCTGGAACGTTTACAAGGTGCTTGGAACTCACCACACCCCGGTTTTCGTAAGATATCGTCGACTATAAATATTACATTCGATGTAACCGAAACGTTCCTCTTTCTGAGAGCTGTTCGGTTCTGTGTCACATGCTTGTTTATAAAGGCACTGCTCTTCCGACGACAAGCGGATGTCACGGGTCACCGGAGCCACTGTGAAGCTATCTTTTGATAACGCAGTCTAGGCTTCAGTGCCAGTGGAGTTTAGGCGCAGTTGGAAAAAAAAAAAGGAGAGAGGGGGAGGAGGTGGGGGCGCTCTCCTGCGTTGTTTTCCCGCGTGCTCTTAGCCAGTTTTCTTTTTTTCTCTCACAAAATGACTTTACAATACGAGGGCTTTTTTTGCTTGTTGTTGTTTTATTCCGATAGACTGGGTGAGAAACGGGAGTTATAAAAATATTTTAGGATACAAAAATGTTGATGCATACTGAAGCTACCTCTTCATATATTCATAGCACAAATTTAGAAAGATATTACTGACGTTGCACAAGGCTTTTGAATGTCGCCTCCAGAAACGCTTGCCGCCTGCTAGTGATAGACTAGTATAATAGACTAATAGAGATGACTGATGACCTCCTCATACAAACAGAATGCTGCTTTTGAGGCCAGCTCTTTATTTTAGTATGACTTGATTAGAAATAAAAATTAATTGAACTGAATTGAATGATTGAACAGAACTAGCGATAGAAAGACTGAGAACCCATGGATTGTCTATCATTCTATCACGAGTTCAACATAACTTTCAGTCGTACCAGATGTCTTTCTTTGATCCCATAATCAGTGACGTTTGTTCGTTCTTCCCAAAGTCTCATGTTGCTTCTTTCATTCACATCACACGTTTGTGGTGAGTGACGATCTTCCTGACGCATGATGGCTTGCCTGAGAACCCGGACCGAAACCATATTTGAGAAGGTGTATCTCTCAAATAGGCTTATGCCACCCTACCCCAAAACCCAGTATACTCGTTCACTGTCTGGATTATGGATTATCTGGAATAAGCTATCATTCCATTTCAAATGGTGCACCCCAGCTTTACTGCTAAACCTCTGATTTATCCGTCAAGGCATTTTGCTCTGGCACCAAAACATCACTCCACTATAACACTGCTACATTAATCACCCGATGAACTATTCCTTCAAATTTTACCGGCGCTCTACTGTAGTGTTTGTGATCTTGAGATTAGTTCAGGAATTTCTAATGCTTGGTTCAGCATCAGGCCGTTAGAATTGGCTCGTTTATGTGGGTACTGTTTAGTTCTAATTCAGACATTGGTCATGATACCTCCGATTTGCTGGATATCCAGGGAGTACAAAGCACATATCTCGTGTCTTTTAAAAGTCACTTTTGCTTCATTTCATGTACCGCCATTTCATGGATCCTACGAGCATTTTAACTCTTTTCTTTTTGGTGTCACACTCCCGCACACGCGCTAAAAGCATGCAAGTAACAAAAGCAAAAAAAACGATAAGAGCGCAGGAGGACATGACGCAAAATGTTTACGTATTGAGCGAGATATTATAATACGAAAAAGGACAAACGTAGACACCGTGTTTATAACTTTTCTAACTCGTTTATTTTGAAACAATTCGTTATATACTAAGACGACCAGATTCTCCAGTGTTAACAGGAAGATCCTACGTCATCTCCAAGACGACAATGTGCTGGCGAATGCCGAGCATGTATTTCGTCCTAGATAAAGTTGCGAAACAACACTGGGTATCATGCCACAAACGACAAGCGCGTCCCTCGACGTCCGCACACCTTGTGAGTTACTACGGTGGTAACTTTGCGCACGTTAATGGAGCCGCTAAAAATCTGCACTTCAGAGCAATCCGGTATCCCGACGACCTGGAGCCTGGTAAAGCCTCCCAGTTTCCTTTATGCGTACCAGGAAGTCCAAGATGACTTGGACGCGTGTCACGAGTAGTCTACTGATCATCATCTCCCCTGAACGCAATTAAAACATAACGATGCCGCGTGCTATGCGGGTTACAAAGACCAGCGTCCGACGTGTCTCTGATACGATGGTATGTATATGTCCTGCGTAAGCTAGTGGGTCGTCAAACGTTATTCTCAGCAGTGTGGTCTGACGAACTCGGTTAAGGGAAGGGTACACTCCGTCGAGAGGCTGGGGAGGAAGATTATTTTTTGTGCCCGTGGTTATCGTCATCGTTATGTTTTAATTGCGTTCAGGGGAGATGATGATCAGTAGACTACTCGTGACACGCGTCCAAGTCATCTTGGACTTCCTGGTACGCATAAAGGAAACTGGGAGGCTTTACCAGGCTCCAGGTCGTCGGGATACCGGATTGCTCTGAAGTGCAGATTTTTAGCGGCTCCATTAACGTGCGCAAAGTTACCACCGTAGTAACTCACAAGGTGTGCGGACGTCGAGGGACGCGCTTGTCGTTTGTGGCATGATACCCAGTGTTGTTTCGCAACTCTGTCCAGGACGAAATACATGCTCGGCATTCGGCAGCACATTGTCGTCTTCAAGATGACGTAGGATCTTCCTGTTAACATTGGAGAATCTGGTCGTCTTAGTATATAACGAATTGTTTCAAAATAAACGAGTCATAAACGTTATAAACACGGTGTCTACGTTTAACCTTTTTCGTATTATAATATCTTGCTCAATATGTAAACATTTTGCGTCATGTCCTCCTGCGCTCTTATCGTTTTTTTCCTTTTGTTACTTGCATGCATTTAGCGCATGTGCGGGGGTGTGACACCAAAAAGAAAAGCAGTTAAAATGTTGTAGGATCCAGTGAAATGGCGGTACGTGAAATGCAAGCAAAAGTGACGTTTAAAAGACAAGATAAATGTTCTCTGTACTCCCTGATTTCATTTATCCAGCAAATCGGAGGTATCATGACCAATGTCTGAATTAGAACTAAACAATATCCACATAAACGACCCAATTCTAACAGCCTCATTCTGAGCCAAGCATTCAGAAATTCCTGAACTGATCTCAAGGCCACCAACACTGACAGTAGAGCGCCGGTAAAATTTGAAGGAATAGTTAATCGGGCGATTAATGAAGCAGTGTTATAGTGGAGTGATGTTTTGGCGCCAGAGCAAAATGCCTGACGTATAAGTCAGAGGTTTGGCAAATAGAGCTGTAGTACACCCTTTGAAATGGAATGGTAGCTTATTCCAGATAATCCATAATCCAGATAGCTGAACGAGTATACTGGGTTTTGGGGTAGGATGGCACAAGCCTTTGGAGATACCCTCCTCAAATATGGTTTCGGTCCGGGTTCTCAGTCATGCCATCAAGCGTCAGAAGATTGTCAACTCACCACAAACGTGTGATGTGAATGAAAGAAGCAACATGAGGCTTCGGGAAGGACAGACAAATGTCACTGATTAGAGGGTCAAAGAAAGACGTCTGGTACGACTGACAGTTTTGTTGAACTCGTGATAGAATGATAGACAATCCATGGGTTCTCGAGTCTATTCTATCACGCAGTTCTGTTCAATCATTCCATTCATTCATTATTATTCTAATATAGTCTATCACTAGCAGGCGGCAAGCATATTCTAGGTGACGACATTCAAAAGCCTTGCGCAACGTCATCAATATCTGTCTAAATTTGTGCTATGAATATATGAAGAAGTAGCTTCAGTATGCATCAACATTTTTGTATCTTAAAATATTTTTTATAACTCTCGTTTCTCACCCAGTTCATCGGAAGTAAAACAAAACAACAAAAACAGCCCTCGTATTGTAAATGTCTTTAATTGCGACTGTGTGAGAGAGTCATTTTGTGAGGGAAAGAAAACCTGGCTAAGAGCACGCGGGAAAACAACGCAGGACAGTGCCCCCACCTCCTCCCCTCCTCCCCTTCGTTTTTTTTTCCAAGTGCTTAAACTCCACTGACACTGAAGCCTAGACTGCGTTATCAAAAGATAGCTTCACAGTGGCTCCGGTGACCCGTGACATCCGCTTGTCGTCGGAAGAGCAGTGCCTTTATAAACAAGCATGTGACACAGAACCGAACAGCTCTCAGAAAGAGGAACTTTCCGGTTACACGAATGATAATATTTATAGTCGACGATATCTTACGAAAACCGGGGTGTGGTGAGTTCCAAGCATCTCGTAAACGTTCCAGAGCCAATGAGATTGAGGCATTATCTGACGAGAACTCTAGAGGACCAATCACGAAGCGAGAAGCGTCAACAGCCGCTTCCGGCGTTTCTTAAAGTGTCAGTGGCCACAGCAGAAATCATCCGTGCATTGCCGGTCACAGTCCAATTTATAGTTTAATAAGGCCAATGTGATCTCCGAAAAATATTTTTTAGTTTGATGTACGATGCGCATTAAAGTCTTGTTTGGTTTTTATGCGTTTTTTTTCCAGATCGATCTAGGGTTTTCAACGACTGTACACCGTGCCACACTGTTAACGCGAACACGACATCGGCGCTTTTGCGAATTTTACTTCGAAGGTATACTGGTGGGCACCACAATTAGCCATACGGGTTAGTCTCGGACTTGTAACCTAGTTCAACTATCTCTACTTAAGTTACTGTAGTTTAACTACTTTACTCACTAGTTTAGTAACTTTCAATTACATTTTTATTTCGGTAATTAGTAGTTTACTAAAGACTTTTTACAAGTAACTTTTAACTTTTTTTTCTCTGGCACTTTCCGATGAAAGTACAACTCCCGACCTGAAAGTGAATTTTCAAATTTGGAAACAGAGAATGGCGTATCGTCGTGTGAAAACGCGCTATCGTCCATCGAGACGTCATCTGGTCAGTTCTTTGAGTGAAGTAATGCGGCTATAAGACCGATACAAACAAGTGACTTATAAGTTGCTTGTGTTAAATAGTTCGTCAGCGAGAGTAAAACAACTACTTTGTGGCGACTTGACATTATGCAATATTTGCTACTATGTCCGAAAAAAAAAAACTGATGCACATCCGATAATCACTGGAGCAATGCATACCAGTTTAAAAGAAAACACCGTATAGGGGATGAAAGGGCATAATGAAAGATTATGATTAAAAGTACTGTGTACTTTACACTGAGAGTATATTGAATGTATAGTAGCTTACTTTAAGTACATTGCACGAGGTGAACTTACTATTTTACTCAAAGTACATAACCTTTCATTTACTTTGTACTTTACTTCAAGTACTTTTTGGGTGTACTTTACGGAACACTGTAAACAAGCAAACACTTGCAAAGTCAAGCTCAAGCAGTGCTGAACCTCAAAATAGAAATGATACGTCCGCTGTACACCATCGACCAAAAAACAAACACATACAAACCAATTAGGTACGCAGAAGCAGAACCAGCTATTAAAGCACTTTTGTAGAAAACAGAAGCCGCTTTACATTTGGCTAGCAGAATTTCGCTAACGGATCGAACTTATTTAGTTTCTTGTTACCATACAAAATGTATATAAAGTAACTTCAGAATTAATTTGCTACTTTTTACGGTAGCTAGTAACTTACTCAATTACTTTCCATTTGAGTAACTTTTACTCGACTCAAATTACTTTCGAGGCCAATACTCACTACCTTAAGTTAATTAATGCTTTGACTAATGTGTACAAGTCCGGTTAGTCCCCCAACTGAGCACTTTCGCCAACTATAGTAGATTAATTACAGTCCTGCAATGGTAATAAAAAAAAACTGGTGAAGGCTGATCTGTGTTAACAGTGGGTGCATGGTTTTCGCTAGATGCTGCACCACCTGAACCAGATGAGAGCTGCAAGAAGATAGGTGCTCCTTCGATGTGTTAGGCTCTTGCCTCAGTGCATCCAAACCTTCGGTGTTGCGTCTATAGGTGGCTCAGCGTAGGTCGAAAACCATGCGCTCCTTGTTTGCGTTTCATTCCGTGCCGATTGTACATTCTAGTAACAATACTCGCAACGTTTTTTTTTGTTTTTTGTTTCGCTCATTGAAACAAAAACATGAAGGGAAGAGAGATAGTCTCATCCAGTCGTCGCGTTATTTTCCCACCACGTTTCTTCGTTTGACTGTCTGCGCGATATCAGTATACAAAATCGTCGTGTCCCATCTAAAACATGCGACAATGTATATATATATATATATATATATATATATATATATATATATATATATATATATATATATATATATATATATATATATATATATATATATATAAAATATATATATATATATCGTGGCTCAAGTGCGACAGTACGCAGTACGTGGCGCAGAAGGAAGTTCACACACTGTATAATCACTTCTCGAGAAGTAGCTCATTCACCGCGTGCACTGCCGTCATTCGTCCGATTTCCTCGACACGCGCCGCCACATCTTCAGATTTATCGTCTGAATCGTAGCCCCGCCAACTCGAAGCCTTTCACCCTTCCCTCGGGGACCGCCCAACATGATTTAAAACGCGCTCGTAGGAAAAGTTAGAAGACAAACGGCCCTTCCCGGGAGATGGGAGCGAGTTTCTGAGACAAGCAAGCCATGAGGGTCCCCTTTGTCCTGCCCATCCTGCTCTTTGCATCCTGTTCGGGTGAGTCCTGTAACGCCGGAGTCGCGCCGCTCTTACATCGCACAGAGGAGACATCATGACAGAACTGTTCTGCTTTAGGTTCAAGCATCTTCGAAGCAATCCCGCCTGAGACACTGTGTACAGACTGTCTTTTGTACCATGACGTAGCAGTGTACAGCGCGGAGTTAGGCTACTAAGATGTACGTACGTCTTGGGGAACTCTATCCGTACCCACGAGCGTGACATCTTTCCTTGTGAAGAATAGTTCGCGCTACAATCTAAAAGAAAGAAGAAAAATAAAAAGTACGTGAGTTTAATTTCTTGCCGAACACGAAGACAGTCAATCGAGGACAACGAGAGAAGCATTCCAGTGAATGACAAATCTGATAAGTACGATGATATTTGAATATTCCGATGTGCGGTCGGACACAGCGATCGCGCTCTTTGTCTCTGCTCATATCACTTTTTTTTTCTCTAATCTTTTCTTAGCTTTGTCATTCGCTGGGCTCCTTTATTGCTCGCCGTCATTGGCTGTCTCCGTGTTCTACATAGAAATTAACTCACGGACCTTTTTTTTTTGTCTAAAGCGTAATTTATTACAAGTTGTGCTATTGAACTTAACGCAGTTCGCAAGCGTTGAATCAAATAATGCGCGTCTAGTCCTTTATACTGATTGCTTATTTATTTTTGGTGTACTCACTGGTACCCAACATGCGCTTTACTTGATATAGGATGAGATCTTCTCGGACTTAGAAAAAGTAAAGCGAGACTGCAGTTGTTTTCGCTTAAGTCTGGCACTGTAAACCCTGGAGCGTGGGAAAGTCGGGGACGAAAACCAAACTAAACTTCAAACGCAGCTGAGACTGGCTGACAGATTCAGCTGAAAAGTTCACTTGTTGAAACGTTCAACCTTCTGCTTTAGGGCGTACATAACACAAATACAATCGAATGCTATAGAGGTATGTATATTGTTTTGGTCTAAATCAGGGGTCTCCAAACTTTTTGGCTAAGGGGCCGGATCGGGGATTTGTCGCGGTCTCGAGGGCCGGGAAATAAATAAGTAAATACAAATAAGGGAACAGCAAATAAATATCATATGTAATCATTTAAATACAAAATTCTTTAGAGTAGCCATGAAAAAGAATCTAAAACAATCATGAACACATATACTTTATATTAAAATGCAATTTAGCTAAGAATAGCATTACACAATTATTGGGACAAATAAAACTCATCAGTCGAAGCGCCTAGGAACTTTGGCATGTTGACAAAGGGCCCAACGCTAATCAGAATGGTAGAACTGTTGCTGACAATATGCAATACTCATATATTATGCTGCCATAAAATATATGCAACAACAGAAAGGAATGGCAGCATACGATTAGTTACACAGATATGAATCAGGGGACTTAGAATAGTGTTGCTGGTGATTTCGATGTCCAAGGAATAATATGGCGAGAGGACCTGCGTTACAACAGGCAGTCTCTTCTTGTTCTTCGTGTTGTCTTAGTTTGCGCGGTTGGTGCGCGGCGCCGTTTCTTTACTTTGACGCCAACATCGAACTTGCTGGAAGCGGGCCACGGGACGGACTTCGTTGGAAGGACCACGGTCAGCCACGGGCCGGTCCTAAGACCTCCGCGGGCCGGATTTGGCCCGCGGGCCGGGGTTTGGAGACCCTGGTCTAAATGATTCAAAGTATTTGCAAAAGCTGGAGGTGAATGGACGTATATTCAACTCTGACCAGCTCCATTCCCTGTTGCACTGATGTGCAAATGTATAGACGTGTGCAAGTACGGCCTCTGGGTGTCTCCATCTTGCTGCTGGTGTGGGTTGATCGTCTGGTAGTGAAGCATAGCTGAGGCGTACCCACAGTTTCCAGACTGGCGCCCAAACAAAGCGTTTTCCATCCACGGTGTCCAGACTACCTCTCGAAGCGCGACAGCCTGTAGAATGTCTATACTTTACAATATATTATTGTATGCCCATAAAACATATCTAAGACGTAAAGAACAAATAGAATTTCTAAGAAGTTAAAGAAAGGTGTAGGAGGTACCTCCGAGTAATGTAAATTGCCTTATTTTAAAATTCGTTTTTTACGAATTTTATAAAAAATAATATCAAACACGCACGAAAAGAACGGGATCACTTTTTAAACTCATCTGAGTATCCTTGAAAAAGATAAGACTGAGTAAAAAAATAATTTATTGACGATGTCACTGCCGTATCGCGCAATTCAAGACACTGTTCCTCAGTAAACTTCCAGAGACTGGCTTCTCTCCTACGCAGCCTTCGAAATCGGCAAGGAGTACGTGTACCACTACAATGGCAGACTGCAGATCAAGAACCCGGAGCAGCCGCTGCAGTCGTCGGGATTCGTTTTCCGAAGCAAGGTGGTCGCCCAGCCCAAACCACAGCACACATATTTCAAGGTAAAAAAGGAACTACGCACTTTTCTTTTTTATGCGAACAGCAGACGTGTTAAGTCTATAAATGCGATAAATGTTTTAAGAAATTATGGTGAGACGCATTTGATCAAAGCCTCAAGCCGGTAAAGGATGAAGTATTTGTTCTGTCATTCTCATTTTTATGAGAATGACTGAACATCTTCATTCTGTTCCAGCAACCACATATGTGGAAGCTGGAACAAGATGAAGATATAAAAGGTGTGTAGGTGTGTAGGTTTATATATAGGTATACCCATATATACACCTAAACACTTTGTGCAGCCAACCCCGCGTTTTCCACACCAGGTGTGGCAATGCACGCTAGTAGAAACCCGATTCGCGTGAGATGAAGCGTCTGCGCATGCGCAGTGCCGACAGCAGCGCCACCGCGGTAGCGTGACATCAAAGCAGTTGAGTTGGTCTATAGGCATGATTGTTATGGCCAGCGACAGCCTAAGAAAGGCAGGGTGCGGCTTACTATGATCACGCGTCTTGTTTTAGGATTCGTTCATGCCTGTTCTCCTCATTGGCTAATGCCGTTCTCTCATTGGCTGTGGGTAAGATGCTTGTAACTCGTCGCACACCGGATTTTCAAATCTGCCCGTGGTTATGCGGAGCCCAAGTTCGTCTGGTACTGGCGCAGGGGCAAGGTTATTAGATTAGCTCAGTTAAGGTGTATCCACACGACGGACCAAATTGCTGTTTTCGTTCGCGGGCGGCGCATCACGTGATCTTACGTCACCGGTTTTCGAGGTCCGCCGGCGGTCCGCGGCCCGCGCTTCTGAGCAATGCCAAGCGACTTTTCTCGCCCGGATTTTGGCGGCGGACCGCGGCGTTTGTAGTATAATTGAAGCGCTAAGTCTGGCAACAAGCTGACTCTTGTTGTTTGGATTGGAATACAA
The DNA here is from genome assembly GCA_037355805.1 of Ixodes ricinus. Classification (NCBI taxonomy): domain Eukaryota; kingdom Metazoa; phylum Arthropoda; class Arachnida; order Ixodida; family Ixodidae; genus Ixodes; species Ixodes ricinus. Next base: position 35,627 of record JAZHYW010044691.1, on the reverse strand, counting down.
ATCCAAAGTCGTTTTCTTTTAGCGCCAACTGTTGAAGACGAAGAAGACGAACCTTTTGTTGTGCGACGAAAAGAGTTGACTATGCAGACCAAGATCTTTCCTGCACATCGAGGGCTCCGTCCAGCATGCCCTTTTCGGTTCACTTAAGTCCTCCTCGTCCTCAATAGTCAACGCCAGGCCACCACGGTCAAACGTCTCCTTCGTTCAATCTCCATCTTGGCTCCTTACAAATAGCCTCAAAGCAGCTCGCTGCATACGCTTGAGTGGAGCTGTGAGGTTGAGGGTTAGACCTGCCCGTTCGCTCTGTCTGTCTGCTCTTTTGGTCCGCCGTGTGGATGCTCATTACAGCCGGGCGGCCCGCGGCCGCACATCACGTGATCAATCGGTCCGCGGCCCGGTCCGTCGTGTGGATACACCTATACGGAACTGCTCATAGACCTTGCATGCACGAGCAGTAGCCCCCGTCACTCATCACACAACTCGCCTCCCGTCCTTCGGCGCGCCGGACGGCAGCTTTGGTAACTGCAGTGTATTCTATGGAATGCACGTAAGTTTCGAAGCGCAGCGTCTAGATGGCGTTCCACCGTACTCATGAAGCACACAGTTCGTAAACGAATACTTAGATTGCGCTGCGAACGACGGGAGACGGACTGAAAGGGTCATGAAACGCTTTTCACACTTTTTCCTGTTTAGCTTTCCTCCTCAACTCATAAATCGCGCATTCCACCAAACAGTTCAAGAAGACGAAAAGAGGGAGGCCCCTCTTGCTCGGAATCTGGTTTGTGTACCCGTACAGAGCCATTGTCCCCCTAGAAGATTAGCCCGTCGCTCAAAATTCAGACAAAAGTTGCTTTCCCCAACCCGTTCACCCCGAAGCTGACAGTGCTGTGGAAGCTACGTGCTCGTTGGGCCAGCCACACTTGCCACGTGATCACGCTCCTTCGCGCATACCGACGCGCAGAGAATGAGGTCAGGTGATGAAAGGGAGGCGGCTGATTGGTCCGGCAAGCGCGTAGCTTCCACCACAATGTCAGCTTAGGGGTGAAGGGATTAAGTGAGGTCCGGTTTGGTGTGACGTCAGTTTGGACCCGGTGACGCGCTTTTGGGACCGCGGATGTATCACAGTCAAAAGGCAGAGAGCTTACAAAGGGGAGGAGGTACGAAATAGTCCGCTGTGTTTTCAAATTTTCGCACTGAAAGTCAGGCTTTTGACTTTCTGCCTTTTTTTCTTTTGGCCTACTGAACAATGTGCTATTAGTAAAATCCCAATCTAAATTGATTTATCCCAACCCAAAATTTGTTTCATGGGCCCTTGAAGTAAGCGAGGGGGGGGGGTACCTCCTTCCGCGGGAGTTCCGCAACTGAGGTAATCTAGTAACATTCCGCAGCGGTTATGGTGACGTCAGAACGCCGGGTTCTGACTGGCTCCAAAGGGAGGGATAGTAGGCTGACCCAACACCACCTAGACAGAAGGCCTCCGCACGCGTCATCACGCTCAGATCGATCGATGGCGTGAGATTGGAGACGAGTGCTGTGTCAGTGTTCGGCTATGGTTCGTGTCCAATCAGCGCGTCGAAGGTCGGGCTCGGGCCCAATAGCCGAGTTAGCGCGATCCGACTCTGATGACGTTTCATAGAGGGAGAGGAGACCCTGCGAAGGCCTTCTGTCTAGGTGGTGTTAATAGACCTCGGGGAGGCTATCGTTGAGGTCTGCTGCCCATTACCCTTCCAATCGGAGCCAGTCAGACTTCGGCGGTCTGACGCTACCGCAACCCCTGTACATGAATCAGACGAACTTGTGCCCCGCACAGCAGAAAAAAAGTAACGTTTACAAAGAATGATCGAAGAAGAATGGAATTGAATCAAACCATCGCACCTGCCTTTAACGAAGTCAACAGCCAAGATGCGCTTTAGTCGACATACAAAAATGCGAAACTCCCTAGCTGTGAATTTGTTTTTCTTGTCGTGTTAGAGCATGTGCACACTAAAACAACAAGACGTGCCTGCTAGGACTTTCGCGTGACGGTAATAGGACGCCACTCTCAACAGATAAAAGACTTCGAGGTGGACTCGTTCAACGGGGACCACGTGACACTGGACGACCACCAGTTTAACTATCACTCCACTGATGACCTGAGGGAGTTCATCGAGAGGCCATTCGGCGGAACATTTTCCCATGGAAAGGTGAGTACGACAAGTGTTCATGCCTTATTACACTTTTTTAAACTTTGCTTCGAGGTAACGATAGGCAGAAAGCAATATCTTTTTTCCGAGTTTCGCTGCACAAACTCTAATTGCCATGTGGGGGATCGATAGTGAAATGTCCGTACGCCACTCGATTTCTATAGATTATTTACGCGGCAAAAGGATTGAGAAGCGCTAACCCAGATTTTTATTGCAGAAGTCGCTGAAATCACGGAGCGACCTCTGTGAACCACGAGGCCAAAAATGTTCCTAGACCTATAGAAAACAATCTGCCTTGTGGCTCTGGGCATAACGGTTTACCATGCACAATGCCACGCAAATCGCTTCTTTTTAGGGTCTAAGCATATTTTCAGCGCGTTCATTGGCCAAGCTCCTTCCGTACACTGCGGCAACACACTCTCCCAAATGATTTGCGGAAAAGTTGACGCTCAAAATTTCTTAGAGTGTTGGGTATGATTTCGTAAATCATAAGTAAATCAATGCACGAAAAACAAAAAGAAAACGACTACCAAACCATTTAACCAAATGCATTCGACTTCACGTCTCTCGGAAAAATAAAAATAAAAGAAGTTCGCACTCTGCTCACTTACACCGAGGTGTCCGTCATTGTTTTTTAGCTCGATACTTTGTTTTTATAAAATTCCCATAATGAATATGATTCCTTTCAAAGGATTTCGCGATTGCTTTTTGCTATACGTCCGTCATAGGTTCTCTCATCCATTCATCGAGTGTGAACCTGACTGTATTTCTAGATTGTTGCGATGGCAATGAGCAGGGAGGAGCCCCTGTGGTCCCAGAACCTTAAGAAGGGAGTTCTCAGCACCTTCCAACTTGACCTGGTCACGGGACGGCAAAATAATCCCCACGAAGAGGTGTACACGACAAGAGAGGTGAGGAAATAAAAGAAGTATGGTGTTTGTATGTTGTAACTAAACACCATCACTAGTTTTTAAAACGCCCCTTCAATCAACAGTCAAGATATCTTGAAGGAGGAAAAGTTGAGCTCGTTCACATGCTAGCATAATGAAAAATATCACAAAAGAGAACGGACGAAGAACAGGTGCCCAGATAACCAAGCACTGTTTGTCAACTGAATGTTTATTAGAAAGACACAAAACAGGTCACCTCTGTTACACATATTTTGGAAAACCGGAGACGGTGTGGGCAAACACAGAACGTTTCAAGCGCAGCTACTTACCTGTATTGGCACAATCGTATATATAGCTTCTCCCACACACGACTCTCGGAAAAAATATGTAACCTAAACCTGCTCGCCCATCTACTCATTCTATCTTTGATCACTTCTGCTCTGATATAATCGACAATTCCACTCTTCCGAAAGCTAAGCAGTAAGGCAGATTTTTTGCATATTTATAGTAAAAGACGTTTGAGCTCGAGAGCGTTTGTTTTGTATTCTCGTGGAAGATTGAAGTGTCGGTTATATGAGAGCAGAAGTGATGTGTTTTGTGACTTCCTGATAAACATTCAGTTGATAGTCAGCGCTTGGTCTCTTCGGTTCTTGTTCTTCGTCTGTTGTGTTTTCGTTCTGTTTTCCCTTGTACTATTGCGAAAGCCGTCTGGCGCAGCTTTTATCGATGAAGATGATTGTCATCAACATCAATATTTTGCAACTGTTTCATCTTTAGAGTTCTAATCTCGTTAATCGCCAACTTCCTTGAAACATGACCCCGTCATGTATACCAGCGAAGAGATTGGAATTGAGGTGTAATCGTGGGTATAATAAAATACGCCATGACTAAATCACTTAACTAGTCAGACCGTCAACCAATCACTAAAAATGCAATAATCTAAAACTTTGATATACGGCAATGTTGATGTGTGACGAGACCGAAAGTGAGGCGAAGCTCTTGTGTCTAGAGACAGGGTTGCTCACCTGCGTAGTACGTTGCAGGTTAAGCAAAGTAGGGCCAGCTCGTCTCACAAAGCCCTCCACACTTTCCACCTTAGCGGAGCAAACAGTGAAGTGGAGGCGAGAGAAAGGAGAAGATTGCCAATCGTATCGTAATTAAGAACTTTGTGAGATGGAATTGTCCTCGATTTCTCAACTTGCAACAGGCTATTGTGGTGGGCTTAGCAGCTATTAGAATCTGCCCAATGAACAAGCCTATTAAACTGTCAACACATTTTTCATGCAGCATGGGCTCCACGGAAACTGCGAAACTAAGTACTTGGTGACCGAGAAAGAGGGCCATATTGAAGTTTTCAAGGTCAGGGACTTGGACCTCTGTGACAAGGAAGCGCACATAGTTTACGGCAGAATCAAGGGACACAAATGCGTCGAGTGTGAAGCCATGGAAACTGTAAGTTTCTTTTTTGCCAGTTAACATTTGTGTATCCTGCCATAATTATGTATTACTGAAGAAATACCAACATCTTGTTCTTATCAGTGCTGCGTTTTCACTTTTATTTTTTACGACCCTACAAGTTATTGGTGAGGTTTTGCAGTGGATCCCCAGATGAATTTCCAGTAGGGTCGTAACGGCTAAACAAATTGACTGATAAATTTATCGAGAAAACTGTCACGTACTTTTACGTGACATAGTGCCTCACATGACAGCGGGACGATGCATGGCGTGATATCTCAAGGGATACCATTAGTCACATGACAATGGGACGTCACATGATACTATGACGTCACGTAACATCACCGGTTACATTACACCGGGATGTCACATGGCACTGGGACGTCACATGACACTGCGTCCCCTGACGCTATGGGTCACGTGACACTGGAACATTACACGGCACTATGAAGTAGCGTGATACCATGGGTCACACAACACTGGGACTTTACATGATATTGTGACATTAGGTGTCACTTACATCGCGATGTCGCGGCCCGTGATGCTTTTAATCGACGTGACGACATGACGTCATGTCACACTGTGACATCATATGACATCAAGATACAGCGAAGAGTGCAGCGCCTCGGCTGTTGCCATAGTTCATTTCAAGGGCACGAAAAGTAAACGGGAACTTTATTTCCTTTGTTTACAGCACCCTCTGTCGTCTACTTCTGAAGTGAAGTACAGACTCGATGGGACGCCCCAGCATTACGTCATCAAGCATGCTTTCGCCACGTCGGACACGCTCTTCAAACCCTTCGGCGCCGGAAAGGCCGTTCGTATTGTGGTCAAGTAAGTCCACATTATCGTCCCTTCCAACATGACCTAAATGAATGGATGAGTATTGTAGTTTTTTTCTTTTTTATAACGGACGGTAGCTGACGCCACCTAGCCTGAAAACTTTAAGAAACGTAACTGTATCTTATTTGAGCCAATGGTTTCCTTTATCGCTAGGCTAATTGCCAAAATAACCTTTGGGGATCGAGCGAAAAACAAATTAAAAAATTGCACCATCTTCCCAAGCGGAACCATGGGGTGATGCGGAGCATCGTGTTGGTTCCGAGGAAAGAGTCAGTTGCGTGCTGACGTCGAGAGATGGCGCCACCGACTGCCCTAGCGGTATTTCTACGCGAGCCTTCGTCGCGGCTCGCGGCAGAGAAACTTAAAACGCTCGCCGCTCGCCGTTTATTTTTTTTTCACACTTGAAGGAGAAGAGACTAGAGGAGGAGAGTTGCACGTGCGCGCGCGGTGTGAGTAGAAGCGAACGCACGCGCAGTGCACGCAGCTGGTAGAGAGAGAGAGCGGAGAGAGTAACGCGCAGCTGTTGGAGAGAGGGAAGGAGGAGAGTTGCGCGTGCGTAGTGTGAGTGCGGACTACAAGGCCGCGGGACATAGACCCGAGCAAGAGATGCACCGCATCTAAAACACGGACGTCCCGCCTTCTCCCCTCGGCGAGGGAGTCGCAAACTTTCCTCTGGTCGAACCTCGTCGTCGTCACTCCAACAACGGACGCCCTGGGGGACAGGATTGAGACTGAGATTCAGCTATAACTCTAGAAACATTTTTGTTTTCTGGCTGAAAAGTAAATTCCAGACCGCTACCGAATAAAAAAAAAAGAAGAATCCAAACCACCACAGATGTAATTAATACTCCTGAGCATCCTTTCAGGCGTATTTCGCACGGTAGGGCACCTTGAATATACCCGGATCTTTGTTTTGATTGCTTGAATCAAACGTAATTCTGAATTAAAATTTGTCGTTCTGGCAGGATAATTCTTTAATTATATATCTTATGAGTATACGAGATGAAATAAAATTTTAAAATCACCGACGCCTCACGGGTTTTTTTAATTTTTATGATAGACCCCTGGTAACTATACCTTTTCTCCTTTTGGTTGCAGCGGAATGTGAACCAGAGTAAAACGCGTTCATTAGAATTGTCTCGTCTAAACACAGTTTTAAACAATCTAGGTTCTAGGATAAAACAATTTATCTATGAGATCATATCTTCACACAAAAATTTAAAAAAAAATGCAGCTGCGACCATAATCGGGACATAATGTTAAGTCTCAAACAAACGTTGTTATAGTTCTTTCGACAATTCTATGACATCACCTCTCGGTCAAGGATGGCAACCTTTGAGCTATCTTTATTTGCCTATTTTTTCTGCATAACTTTACGAGGGATTTAGCCCTTCCGGAAAATCCCAGAATGCACCGTCCGGCGAAGGGAATTGTGGTATCGTTCTGATGTACGCTCGCTCGTATGCTTCGTGCATCCCGGCAGTGGTTCCTCCTCTCTTACCCCTGCATGCGCTGCGGTTTCGTGTGGCGAGGAGGGGAGCAGACGGAAAGGCGGAGGCATTTGCAGACGATCAACTCGTTCGTGCCGCGTGCTCGCATCGCGTATCTTGCAAACGCGGCTCATAAACCACGTGATCCCTGATCGAGCAGTTCGAGAGTCTCTGCAACTTATACACTGCCTGGAATGTCTATTCTGTTTTTTCTCTCTCTCTCTCTCTCTCTCGGCGTTCATAACTGCGCCATCTTCTCCAACCGTCCCTTCGAAAACAACCCTGAAGCATGCCGGGACGTTAATTCGTCCCTGTTTCTACGCAGCCGAACTTTGTTCCTGGACGAGGAACGCGCCGCCAGCGCCGACACGCAGCTTCCAGATGACTTGGGTGTTTCGGATGAACTGACGCACTCCTTCTCCGAGTACGGCAAGGCACAGACGCTCGAGGAACTCAAGCAGCCCAACCACTACGTCATCGACGGCAAGCTCCAGAACGGGAGGCAAAACGTATGAACGTTTTAAGCGTATAAAAAAAAAGGCTGAACATGAAAAAAAAAAATTTTTATGCAGAACGCGTTTTATCAACAGAATTCGATGAAAAAACCGTCATGAAGAACCGTGACCGTGAACGTCACACGACACCCTGATGTGAGGTAACGTAACGACGTCACGTGAATCCCCGATGTCCCAGTACTCCGGGGTTTCACGAGTCGCATCAAACCAAATCTAACCGAATAGAACCAAAACAAGCCAAACAGAACTAAACTTGAACCGAATCAAACCCAACCAAAACCTAACCGGCGCTTCGTTTCTCCCCAGTTCGTGGAAGGTCTCAACCATCTTGCCGCGTTCGAATACGACGATTCGGACATCGCATCCGTGGACAAATTAGTTTTTTTTACATCTATTATCTCAATAGATTGAACCGAGTCGAACCGAACCGACCTGAGTCGAATCAAACCAGATCTAACCGAATGGAGCCAAACCGAATCAAACACAACTGAACTTGAACCAAATCAAACCAAACCGAACCTGGCCTACCCGAACCTAACATAACCTAACCTCCCTTCACCCACGCAAAGGCTAATAACCGATCCAAACCAAACTAAACATAACCTAACCTAACCGAATAAAACCAAACCATACCTAGCCTTACCTAACCAAACTGAACCAAATCGAACCGAGCAGGACCAAACCAAATCGAACTTAACCTAACCAATCTGAACCTAGCCTGACTTGGCCTAACCGGCGCTTCGTTCTTGCCCAGTTCGCGGAAGGCCTCAACCATCTCGCCGCGTTCGAATACGACGACTCGGACATCGGATCCGTGGAGACCAAGGAGAGCGGTGCCCTCCGCTTCTTCCTCCTGCTCAGCTCGATGGCGTCCATGCGCTACGAAGACATCGAGCAGGTCTACGAGCAGGACGTCGTCAACGCACCACCACCCAATCGAAAGAACGTCAGGTACGCGCAACAGGAAGTTATGGCGCAAACGAGCTGGACATGGTGGAACCCGATGGACGAAAACCCGGGACTGAGCCGGTAAAGTGAGGGAGAGGATGGGACGCGTTAGAACGCAGAGCGCTGGCGGCGTCTGGCTTTTGCATTCGAACGCGTTCGACAAGGGCAGTGGAGACAAAGGCACCTAGCTTTACCTCTACCCACTAATCGGTCCAATCAGAGTTCAGTGTCCCGACGTCCCCCGCGATCTCGTGTCCACCTCTTTTTCAGTTTCCTCCCAAATAGTAATTCTTAGACAACGTTTTCCGGTAATGCAGTCGAAGCTATCGGCGCACGTGCGCTTGCGCATCTTGAGCGTCCATCAAAGTTGTTATCGAGCATTCTTCACTTTTTCTGAGATAGCTCTCTGATATTATAGCGCGCTTACCGTGGTTAAGTGTAACTACAGTTATAGGTGACATAAGTGCGGTTAAAGGTGCCCGTGTGACTAAGGTATTACTCTATTAGGTGCATACAGGGGTTTGCTTTTGAGGGCATGCGCGACTACGGGTGAACAACAATGCTTCAGTGAAACTCTAGTTTTACTCGAACTGCTGACAACTTTCTTTTGTAAACACCGGAAATTGCTCATATGAATTCCGTAATACGTTCCTATAAAATTTCTGCTCACATGAACGAATTAAAATGCTAGTAATATATAATGCTCTACTTATTTCTTTTTACGCGTCTATGCCAGCACCCTTGTGTTTTCGCGTGCCTGGAGAATAAAATGTACTCGTTCACCATGCGGTAAAGAATCGTAATATTATCGTTATTATTAATCGGCATAGAGTCCTACTTAAGATAATGCGGAATCAAAAAATCACCGAGACCGTAAAAAGTGGCTCAGCGCGTTCCGAGTGAGGTTCGGAAAGTAATGAGATTACATGGGATTGTGGCGATTTAACTCTGGGTACTCGCTGATCATCTTCTAAAATACAAGATCTAGCAAAACAGAAACGAGAACAAAAAAAAAAAAAAAGCCGAAGCACCATTGCCGTGGCTATCCCCCTTCTACAGTATTTTTCTCTCGAGGGTCTCAAACTCGTAGGACATGAATTTGAGGCCGACATTTATGACGAGCACCTTGTTTGGACTCTACCAACAATAATGCCGAGCATTTGTCGCCGAAGTCCAATTGGCGCGCTCCGTGAACATTCGGCTCCAAATTTATGTTTGATAACTGAGTTTCGACACTGCCTTAACCCCACGTAGACGGCATGGTCCGCGCATGTGTCATTGTTAGTGGATATTCGACGCGTCCCAAGCGGTAAGCACGCCGAAGCTCGACGAGATTACGTTGCAAGTTGGCAGACGTAGTCCGGCAGCACCGTTTGCTGGCGTCGCCATCGTTGTGAGACAGTGCTAGACACACTGGTGGCGACGCTGACGCGAGCTAGGCGGCGCAGTGTAGAATCACTATGTTTTCTAGTCGGTATTTCTTGATGCGCAGACAGCAGCTACTTGCTCGTTTTTTTATTATTAATATTTCCTTCTACGCTTTTTTCAAACCGACGCATGGCATGCAGGAGGCTTTTCCTGGATGTTCTGGGAGCGGCTGGCAACAACCCGCACGTGGCCTTCGGTCTCAAACTCCTCAAGGAAGGCAAGCTCTCCGAGGACGAGGCTGAGCACTTCCTCAGCAGGCTGCCACTCAACCTCAAGGAGCACAGCCCGGCCCTTATCACTGAACTCGCGGTACGTTTGGACGCTTCTTCGCAGGTGGATATAGCACACGGCGGGACTTTCCGACCCAGGCACCTATCCAGTACGAGGCAAACTGTCCCTCGCTATCGTGCCTGGAACGCGTATCCGACTACTCCGTTTACCGCATCTAAAAAGTAATTCCTCAATTTCTGCCCGATGTCCACGTAGACGTGTCATGTCGTCGCCGGACGCGATGCTGGCGGTGTCACGGGGGAGGCGGTGGATGTTTCAGGCGCCTTGTCCGCTGCAGCTCGCTCCCAGGTTAACAGTCCACGGAAGTTTCGGCAGCTAAAAGTTGGGACTCCGCGATGACAACGGCACTCGTGTTCGATCGTTCATTTTGCCGGGACTTCTATCACTAACCGCTAGGATCGCAACATCCGACAGTATGGCGTGCCGGCTTCTGTGGCGTCCTTTGCTGCCACTTTGGGACTACTTTTGGTCTACGGGCAAGATGGGACGCTAAGCAGACCACTAGAATACGCGTTCCAGGCTGCGTAGTTTCGAAGCGTTCTCGCAGATTGCTATTGGAAAGCTTGGTTCCCCGTTTCAGAGATATATCCAGTATGAGGCATACAATGTTTTTCTTCGACCTAGTTAAACATGCAGCGCTCTGTGTCGCTTTATGCGCTGTTTACCGAAAAACCCCGAAGAATTGCTCACCTTATATTTTACCTTTTTTAGAGCGCAGCTCTTAGGCGCCCGTTTCCGGCTTGAGCGGCGTCGGCGTAGCCGCGCGGTGCATGATGGGTAAATTTACCCGCTAAATTTAGCGGAAAATTTTCCCGCTAAATTTAGCGAAAATGCTTCCCGCTAAATTTAGCGGAAAGTTTTTCCCGCTAAATCTAGCGGAAACTTTTTCCCCGCTAAATTTAGCGGAAAAGTTTCCCGCTGAATCCAGCAGAAAATTTTCCCGCTAAATCTAGCGGAAAATTTTCTCCCCCTCCCCTCGAGGTCACATGACCCCCCCCCCCCCGAGGTCACGTGACCGCACCTCCCCGTGCCTTCCCCTCTTCCTCAAGAGCTGCGCTCTAATTCGGCGTTACAGGGTGTTGTAAACGGCTTTCATTTTTTCTCTCTACCGCCCATGGGCGTTCATTCAGGATTATCACGGTAGATGACAAATTAGCCCTCTTTTGACACATATTGTGCATCACGTCCGGTTACGCTATGTCATTTAGTGCTACAATGTCGCCAGCCCAGGTTCCGCCTCATCTCCGCTCCTTTCCAGTTTACACTCTGAAATATTACGCAGAACCGTTAAGAACTACGGGCGAGACCTGGATGTCGAAGCCTGTTTCGTGCATTATAAAAAGGCTGTTTAAAAATTTTATATCTGAAGGCGGTTACATTTTGAAATTATATATCTTCCTCTTGTTTGTTTGTAAGAGGTTGGAGTCACCAACCCCCCCCCCCCCGTCTCCTCTTTCAAAACGCCCCTGAATTCGAATAAATTTTGAACACCGAAAGAACCTTATTCACATAAGAAAGCGATTCATCCTTGGTTGAGTTTGCAAACTGCTTTTCTACTTTCCAGGATATCTGCCGGTCCCAGGTGGTCAAGAGCCAGCGTCAAGTGTGGGTGAACTGCATCCTCAGTCTGAGCAGCATCGCCGGTCAGCACGGCTGCGTTCGTGGCAAGACAGAAGATGAGCCGGACAAAGGGACCTGCTCAGTTGCTCTTGTCTCCCAGTTCTTCAACGTAAGTCACGTCATCAACATCAAGTCATGTTGATAAAAACAAACGAAATGTACATTTGAATTTCGATAACGCTGTTTCGGTCAAATTTGGGTTTTTTACGTGCCAAACCAACGACGGGCATCTGGTACGCCCCAGCGGAGGACTGAGGATTAGTTTGGACCACCTGGGGATCTTTTGACGTGCAACCGAAAGCTCGGTTACACGGCACCTTCTCCGCAATAAGCCTCCGTCAGATTACGGGCACCTCGGCCGGAATTCGAACCCGCCACATGGGGATCCGTAGGCCAGCGCTCTCGCCTCGGAGCCACCGAGGCGGCAACGCTGTTTCGGATTTAATGCCCAAATGAAACCCTCTTCCCAGCCTCAGCTTGCGGGCGGCGTTCGGCAAGAAGACCAAGCTTCTTCAAACTGCATATCTTAAAGAAAATTTGATTGCCGGTCTGGGATATAGCCACAGGTAGTTGTTGTCGTTGTCGTTGTTGTTGTTTTACACTTCCTACCAGCTTCTGCAGCAATCATATTTTATTTGGAGTTAGGATTTTGAAGATATTGGTGTCACAGCAACGGCAGACACACGTTGTGACAGCAACGTCAGACGAGTAATGGACGCCGTCACTGCAAGACGCGCCAATTTAATCGTCACGTTTCCATCGGAGGTTCGACAATTAAATTGCCACGACGTAGTTCCTCAACACGTTCTCTTGATGTCCGGTTATGGACACGCATTGACCTTCAATCAGTCCACTTTGCGTCATTACCCTACTGCAAATTCAGACTCCAAGACCGCTGCTTCCGTACAGCATACGTATATAGTCACTGACAGCATAGGAGGGGCAGGGCGTGGCCATTTTTGTGCACCTTGTTATTCCTATGCAGCCAATGGGCATGTCGCATTAGTCGATAATCCCGCCGAAGAACAAATGGCAAAGCAAGAGCCATGGAGATGATGAACCACACCCTGCTTCTCTTTAGCTGCCAGTATCTACAGTCTATAACGTCTGTGAATGCATAAACATTTTATAGGCATGTTTCAAAGTCCCGTGTTATCCTTCGAGGCTTCGAAAACACCGCGATAAAGTAGAGCAGCCAGCAATGCGACACATATATGCTTCCAAGGACAATACGTATCCTTGCGAGCGTCACTGCAAAGATTTCTTAGAGCGTGTCGAAAAACGAAATGTTGATCTCTTCGGCCCTCTTTCCAACCACCGATGTCTTTGTTCCCGTACAGTATTCGATGACCCCGACTGACGTGGAGAACAGGCCGGAATATACGCACACGGTGTTCATCAAGGCAGCCGCTAACCTGGCTACCCGAAGCGCCCTGCACTACCTGAAGCGTTTCATTGGCTTCGAGGGCCATCCGCCGATTTACAGGAGGACCAATGCCCTGTGGGCTCTCAAGTCTGCCGCTCACCATCACCCTGCACTAGTAAGAGCGCCTCTTTATCCGCACTTCCTTTCCCTTGAAGTCTTCTCAACTAGAACTTTTTGTTTGTTCCCATTGCTTTTGTGACCCTGTCGCCCGAAAGTTTGTGAACATATTTTGGGCTAATGGTACAACCCTCTTCCTTGGGCAGGGTGGAGAACAAAAACTAGGATAATTTATATCGTTATAAAAATGATAATTTAAATCAGTCCGCTTTTACAATGATGATTTAAATCACACTTTTGCTGCAAAAAATAATCCAGGGTATCGTTTTTTCTTACGGTTTGCCTATCATTTTTTGCTTCCTGAGTTTTGTTTTGCGTGTAATAAATAAAAAAAATATCAAGCAAGAAAGATCGATATCAGAATGAGTTCGAGCAAAAAGCAGTGCTCTGCTGAGCAAATCGGAGCATTCTGGTTTCTTCCTATACTCCGTTTCACGATAACTTGGCGAACTGTGGAGGCCATGGCCCCCGCGACCCGTTAGGGGCGCCGGAGCAAGGCACGTGGTAACAAACGCTCCATGAATCCTTGGCGACAAAAAGTAGTTCTAGGGTTCTTTTACTTTTAACGACAAATGAACTCGCGCGATTCCATCTCTAACGGGAAGATATAAAAAAAAACTGAATAAATAATCACAAATGTATAAGTTGCAATTCTATTTCAACCAATAAAGCGACAGCGCTCGATATTTTTGGCCTTGTAGCGGCGTGGCCGTTGGCGATCGCCGGCGGTTGCATCCGTGTAATCGGCCGTTCGCGCTCAAAACATCGCACTGTGTTACGGGCTTTAGTTGAGATAGTTGGTACATACTGTTGGCAATCAGGTCAGCTGAACACGGAAAAACAAGAACACGAAGGAAAGGACTGAACAATCACACAGCGGTGTGATTGTCCAGTCCTTTCCTTCGTGTTCTGGTTTTTTTTCGTGTTCAGCTGACCTAATTGCGAATCGCATTGTGCCCTGGCATGAGCACGCGTCACAGATTTGCGGCTAAATTGAGTGTAGGGTTTTCTCACGAATTGTTCCCGAAGTGCTGGCTATTCAATTGGACGGAAGTGTTTTTGCGGTAGGCGTTCATCCGAAGTTGGTTAATTCGAAGCAGACGACTCTTGGCTAACAGACGACAGCCGGTTCCTCAGGGCCTCGCGCCTCGCATTTGGCGTAGTGACACAAGGGCTCCCTAACATCGGGTCACGTGCCTCGCTCTGACGCTCTCATTGGGTCGCGGGGCCCTAGCCTCCTCATTTGTCACTCACTTACGTAACGTCCTATTCGCGACTCCAGCGACCTATAGGGGGCACCACCAGTAAACAAACATGGCGGCTGGGAACAGGTCGCGTCGGCTCGGCCTTGCTGCCTGAACGGGTGGCGCATTCAATTTAACAGATGTTCTTTTGTGTAATGCCTTGAATCCTGAATTCGAAAATATTGACTGGAGTTGCCCTTTACGCTGCCTGTCACTGTCGATGTTCACACAGTGGCTCAGGCCAATACCGCCTAACGCGTGCCTCGTTTTCTAGGCGGTATTGCTCAAACGCGCATACCTTGGCTTTTTCCGCAGACCCGCTCCATCGCACTGCCGGTGTACGAGAACAAGAGCGAGATGGCGGTCATTCGAATCGCGGCGTTTCGCTGCCTCCTCAACACCAAACCGGACCTGTGCAAGCTGCGTCACATCGCCCGGTACGTCATCGACGACCCCAGCGACCAGGTGGCATCGTACGTGAGCAGCACCTTCCGCGCTCTCCTCAAGTCCAAGTACCCGTGCCACCAAGAGCTGTAAGTCCGTCCTTTTAACCGAGATTCCATTTCTCTTTACACATACAACTGTTACGGGTGATTCCCTTCTCTAAATAATGTCCGGTGACTATCAAGATGTCACGTGACAGCCCGACGTCACCTACAACATTGCGTGACGATCACACGATGTGATGCGTTACGACAGCGACAGCTGTGCTGTTTATTCTACGATATGACGATGACGATCGATTGACATTCCGCCGATCGTGCGTCATACGGTGATGTGATATTGAAACGGCGTTGCGTTGATTCAGCTATGGTGCCTGGATCGCGTCTCCGACTGGTGTGTTTAGCGTCCTATCCCGCCCACACATCAAAAGTGGTCCCAATGTGGCAACAAATGACGTCACATAAGCCGGAGTGTCACGCTGTTGCCTGTCGCGATCCTGGCGGGTGGTCGCAGAAATGCTGGCGAAAAGCACGAGCGAACGCGAGTGTCGCTGTCGTGACCACGTCCCAAGCGTCCCAACTTCCGGCTGCTGTAGCTTCCGTGGACTCTCACAGTGGAGAGCGACCTGCAGCAGAACAGGCGTCTGCCATATGTACCACAACTGTTGAGACGCCGCCAGGGTCGCGACCGGCGACAGCATGACACTTTTATGACGTCATCAGGCGGAAATCGAGGGACCACTTTTTTGGGGCGCGGTAAACACACCAGTCGGAGACGCGTTCCAGGCACCATAACTGAGCGTCGATACGTTGTTGATGAATATATAATATTAGGGTTTTCCCAACAAATTTAGCGGGGAAACTGATTTGGTGAATAGGTCCGTGACGTCCAATTCTGGACGTCAAGGACAGAAAGCGCCGAATACTGTCCGAGGACCTATGTAGCTTGCACGGAATCCGGCAAGTACGGCTGCAATGTTTCTAAGCTCCATCGCGATTTCCGTGTGACTGGAAACTGATGAACCATTCATCAATTTTTGCTTGCAATGGGCCTGTTTCAACGTAGCCGTTTAGTAGTAATCAACAAGCGATACACGAAACGGGAACCTCAATTAACTTTTGTAAACACCCGGCGCTGCTACAGATCGTTTTGCCGCGCTGCTTTTATCTTGCGTGTCCGTATTCCTATATTTCCATGTGGATGAACGACGAAGACGTTCTAGATGTACTTATATCGAACCGCCGAAAGCCTCAAGGCAGCCACGAATTATTTTACTATTTGATGCAATATTTTGAATACCAACCTCCAATTTCTATCGCTGACACGTTCGCTGCCGCTGTTCTCCCCGTCGCCGCACTGGCGGATGCCATGACTCGAACAAAGAAACGTGCCCACTGGGCTCGAAAACGCAGATCGCAACACACGAGACGTACCCTGCAGCGGCTATTCAGCGCTTCAAAGCGCCCAATCAACGGAAACAACCCACCAGCGGCACTCCAAGGAGCGCTTTTGCCGGCTCTCTGGTATCGCGCAGGAGATCGCGATTCAGGAAAACCGATAGAACTACCTTTTCAACAATTTATTGCCTCACCCGGCGGCGGAAATGAGCCTTCAACTAAGTGTTGTAGATGATAAAATTGAGTCAGTCACCACTGCAAATTATTGATATTAAGATAAATTCAGTTACAAAATTTTACAAGCTGAAACAGCAATTATCACGAGAAAACTGGCACGCACCTTGCGAGCGTACCTCATGTTCATCGGCGGTACAGCATTCGGTGCGCGCTTTATTCACAAAATGTTCCGAGCACAGTCGAGAGGATGGCGTTGAGGAAACGCTTTTCGGTTTACGGACGAAATCCACTGCCGCCGAGACCGGGGTCATGTGGAAAGCGATGGACCTTAAAGACATTGCAGCCGCTCTCGCCTTGCCGGATTCCGTGCAAGCTACGTAGGTCCTCGGACAGTGTTCGACGCTTTCTGTCGTTATTCGTGCACCCTACGACCGAGCAATGGTGTCCCGATGACCGGGGAACTGTTGCCATCGAAGCCCGTGGCTCTAATTAAGTTTGCGAGTTTAATACAGAAAAGAAAGCGCGAACGAAGTTGGGGCACAGCAGACACCCAACACCGGCCAAGCCTCTCATCCGGGACTTTCACTCTTTCTACACAATCAGAAAGGAGGAAAGCGCCGGTAGCCCTTTCCCCTTTTCTCTCTCGCCCTCTTTCAGTAAAACGGTCTATACTGATTTTCAGCCAAAGATAATGGAGAGGGTTCGATTAGCACATCGCTTTAGCCGAAGAAGTATCAAATTCGGCTTGCAGCTCAGGCGTGATCCTCTCAACAAACGAAGGAACATAAATAGTGAGAGATGAGCTAGCTGCTCCATTGTTCCTTTTCCCAAAAACGCCACAAGACAAGGGCATAAAAGGAGAGACACAGTACAAGCGCTCCTTTCAACTGGCTATTTATTGAAACAACACAAACTATTTCTACACCCAATCGGGTTTCTCAAGCAGGAATTCAAATTCTTTGGCGTGAGACGTACGTAGGTCAAACGGGCAGGTGCGTCAATTACACGGCACGGAAGCAAGTGGTGTGGGTAAGGAATTCCCCTCAGGCAATTTGGCTATTCATTGTGATACATGCCCTCGTGCCCCTGAACTAAAAAATATAAAAATTGTAGGCAAGTAGGAACAAGATCTCGAGAGAACCGTATGAGTCATTCAACATCAGAATGCAAGGGAATGACAAATGCATGAGGGCCCCGACTGTTCAGTTGACAGGCAAATAATTTGAATTCCTGCTATAAAAGTCTGATTGGGTGTATAAGAATAGTTTGTATTGCTTCATTAAACGCTCAGTTGAAAATAGCGCTTGTCCCGTGTCTCATACTTTATGTCCTTGTCTTGTGGCGCTCTTGTCAAAAGGAAGAAACAGTAGCTCATCTTTGAGACAACGAGGAGACTTTTATACGCTTGAGCCAACTTCCGACTGCACTTGATTTGGGTTCTGACCGGCATGCAGACACCATGCATCTGGAGGCCAGTCAGCTAAGGCAGCCATCATGCTTCAGTGCCACAGCGCAGATAGTCTGCACTGAGCATGGTGAAATGTCATGTTTGCTGTTACACTCCAGATTTTTTTTTCTATGTTTAAACATTCTCTTAGCGTCGTCGTTCGCCCCCCCCCCCCCCCCTATGTGGAGTGCAGCGAATTGCTCTCCCATATGTTTTGCGGGGAAAGTAGAAGCAGCAGATTTCTTGGAGTGTTGACATAAGCAACGCGGTTTGTTCCCTCAACGCAGGCCACATATTTCTTTGTTTGTTTGTTTGTTTTTACAAAACTCAATTTCGTACGAAAGGTTCGTCAATACATGAGTAGTTTTATAATAATCCCTAACTATTGTTGCACCATAAATAACGGGGCCTATATTCAACTGCCTTCGCGACCCTAGTCTTGACATCTTAGCCAAAAAAAAAAAAGAAAATACATGGCGTGGTTATTTACTGGGAGCGTTCGTCTCTACGCGATTGGCTACCGAGTTGTGATTACACTTCAGCGGCTCTGGCCACCCAGCGATCGTGAGATGATTACAGGTTGCCACGCTCCGACGCTTCTAGGCTGGAGGTGACCTGATACGTATTGATTCTAAGTAACAACGCAATAATTGTTCGAATAGAGATGTAAGGAATGTCGCTAATTACTCGTAATTACTCCTGGACTATCAATTAAACTAATAATTCTGACAATAAAGTCATAAATTTGCTACGAAATCTGATAACTGTATATGGAGCTATTTGGAAGAAACCACCTAAAAACTAATGATTGGCAACTGGTGAGTGTGTGTGTGTGTGTTTTAATCTTCTTCAAGTTTCGAAGATGAAGTTTATTTTGTTACAGCGATTCAAAAGGACCGCGTGACCTCAGCTCGAAAATAACGTGTTATTTCCTCGTTTCTCCGAATCTGTCATTTCGTCTATACAAAATACCCGCTTTGAATATTTGCCACCGGTAATAATTCCTCGCTTCATTCACAGACTACTGTTGCTACATCTAGAGCCACTAAATAAGCTGCGCTTAGAGTGTCGGCATTCTGTTCCTCGATATTGTTGTGGGCGCCGCCATTTGGTGCTTGTGCAGAGCAGACGCAACTGCGGATCCTCATGATTCAAAAGTGCGACATCCTCAGCATTCGATTCAGTGTTAGGAAGCTCATGTAATATTGCTTTGCTTTGTCGCGAACTGTTTAAACAATGTGGAGGATGGAAAAGCGTTTCCTGTGATTTCAAATAAAGCTTCAGATAACTGGCAATCAGAATTTTAAGCCACAATATGGCCGAGTGTCGTTACTCTAAAGCGTAGCTTATTTAGTGGCACTATCTACATCCACATACCCTGTGTACATCTTGTTATGATCGACATTGCGTTTTCTCGTGCAGCAAATGACAGGCGCGGGCTGGGTTAAGAAAAGGTCGGGTACTTGTACACGTTCTTCTGAAGAAGTAACTGTATACAGGTACCTGTTACCTCGTCAAAAAGTAACAAATATACGTTACTCGTTATTCATGTTAAAAAGTAACCATGTCGTTATTTCGCTACCGAAAAAAGTCACTAGGTGCAAGAAACGCTTTTCCCGTAACGCGTTACGTACAGGTCAGGTTCGAGCTCTGACGCACCATACAATTTATATTCGAGCTACAATTAAAGAGAAACAGTTGATTAAATTTGTAGCTGAACGGTTAATGGGTTCGCCGTCCTCAATATTTAAGTGGCCGCCCGTGTTTCGCTGCAGTGCCCAGCACCTCCGCTACGTCGTGCCTATGTGGGACAACATCCAGAGGTTCTCGAAGCCACTCGACTATACCCACTCCCAGCTGGCACTTTCATCGGGCTACGACCGTGAGCTCTCAACTTTTTAAAGCATGATGTTTTATATTTTTTTTACCGATATCCTTTAAATTTCAAATTTTTTACTTTCTGTCCGTCCGTCGGGACGTTCGTCCATGCATTTCCCGCTAAATTTAGCAGAGAAATTGACGTCACGTGACATAAACACCAACTCAGTTTCTCCGCCACATTTAGCGGGAAACGTGACGCTGAGTAACCTGACGTCACGACACCAAAACAATAATTATTTCCCCGCTAAATATAGCGGGAAATTGGACGACGCATGACCTGACTACGTTACCCATACACCAATTCAGTTTCCCCGCAAAGTTTGGCGGGACAAATGGCAACACGTGAGTTATACACCAATTCAATTTCCCCGCTAAATATGGTGGGGAAATTGATGTAACGAGACCTATGCGCGGTCCCAGTTTCTCCGCCAAATAAATAAATATTATAGATTCATCTCTCCCCGAAACGACTGTTTAATGTATTCTAAACAAATTTAAGCGATCGCTCCTTAAATACTGCTTGTCATGCATTATTTAACTTTGTAGATAGCAAGTGTATAACTCGACCTCCGCTTGCTGTAATTTATCTTTTTTATATTTTTATTGAATCCTCCTTTTTTAATAATTGTGTTGCGTGTATATATGTTCAAGGAGCCGGAAACTGTCCGGCACCAATGAACGTCTGATGCATCCGCTATATATGAGAAATTTTACAACACGCCGGTACGACGCTCGTCCAGATCAAAGAGAGCAGGGGAGGGGATTAAATCTAGAATCCCTTTGGTTCTGCAGCAGTGGCGCCACGAGGGTCAGCGGCACCCGGGCCGATAGCCCGCCGCGACACCCTCCCCCCGCCCTCCTCCCGCTCTAGCGTGGCCCGCCGCGACTCCTCACCCCCCCCCCCCCCGCTCTCGTAGCCCACCGCGACACCCTCCCCCCGCCCTCCTCCCGCTCTAGCGTGGCCCGCCGCGACTCCTCACCCCCCCCCCCCCCCCCGCTCTCGTAGCCCACCGCGACACCCTCCCCCCGCCCTCCTCCCGCTCTAGCGTGGCCCGCCGCGACTCCTCACCCCCCCCCCCCCCCGCTCTCGTAGCCCACCGCGACACCCTCCCCCGCCCTCCTCCCGCTCTAGCGTGGCCCGCCGCGACTCCTCACCCCCCCCGCTCTCGTAGCCCACCGCGACACCCCTCCCCCCCGCCCTCCTCCCGCTCTAGCGTGGCCCGCCGCGACTCCTCACCCCCCCCCCCCGCTCTCGTAGCCCGCCGCGACACCCTCCCCGCCCTCCTCCCGCTCTAGCGTGGCCCGCCGCGACTCCTCACCCCCCCCCGCTCTCGTAGCCCACCGCGACACCCTCCCCCCGCCCTCCTCCCGCTCTAGCGTGGCCCGCCGCGACTCCTCACCCCCCCCCCCCCCCCCCGCCTGGCCTCGTAGCCCGACCGCGACACCCGCTCCCCCGCCCTCCTCCCGCTCTAGCGTGGCCCGCCGCGACTCCTCACCCCCCCCCCGCTCTCGTAGCCCACCGCGACACCCTCCCCCCCGCCCCCTCCCTCCCCCGCTCTAGCCTGGCCCGCCGCGACTCCCCTCACCCCCCCCCCCCCCCCCCCGCTCTCGTAGCCCGCCGCGACACCCTCCCCCGCCCTCCTCCCGCTCTAGCGTGGCCCGCCGCGACTCCTCACACCCCCCCCCCCCCCCCGCCTCGTAGCCCGCCGCGACACCCCTGAGCGCTGCACCCGGGGGCCTTCCATCCACCACCCTCCCCCCTTGTTGCGCCACTGTTCTGCAGCGAAGACTTTCGCTCCGAGATACGACGCAGTAAAACCCACTGTCACCAGTTCCCCTCCTCCTTTTTTGGAACAATCCAAAGTACACACGAAGGATGCATCATGCGCTAAAAGCATTCAGTTGGTAACGTTGACAAAGAAACTGGTATGAGGTAATTAAAAAATGAAAAAGCAAATTTTTTTTATTTATTTAAAAATTGGGAAGTGTTGAAAAATAAAATATTATAAAAGAGAGCCCGTATTTCCTGAGCTATAAAAAATGAATTCTAGACGTGTATTAAGTAGAAGAGTTTATTCGCTATTATAATGCGGGAGAAAACATTTTGGAAGGGAATAATGGTATTCACGCACCCTAGAGCACAAACGGCGTTGAATGGAAATGATTATTCGCACAACAGAAAAAATTCATTTCAAAAGACGAAAATAAAATTAGCTTGTTTGGGAGATATCAAAATAAAAATTCCGAGGACACCTAAGCACTTCTTATGAGTTGCGAATGCGAAAGTATGAATGTCGTTCTTCCGCTCCGTTCGTCTGCGGAGTAGTGGCGTGGACGGCCACGTTTCGCTACTGCCGAGGTAGCGGGTGACGGCCGAGCGCGCGCTCTCGGGAAGTGGCCGCGCCGCGCTGAGCTCGGTCTGCAGCCTCTCCGGAGTCTGCCCGGGCGGGCTCTGCTGGCTCTGCGGCCAACCGCTCCTTCTTACCGGCGGCCGGGCCACTGCGCCTCCATAGGAGAGGGCTTCCTTGTGGGGTGGTGTTCCTTTGAAGTACGCCGCGCGAGAGCCAATGGGAGCCTCGTTCCTTGAAAGTATGACGCGCGCCAGCCAATGGGAGCATATCCACCAGAGTTCCGCTACAGACGACAGGCTTCGCTCTATTGGGAGAGGGGAGTTTAGGTGCCGTTTGGCGCGGCTTCAAGAGCTGATAACGTCAGTTGGCTCCATGGGGACAGGTAATGCTTTCGCATTAAAAGGTCGACAAAGCAAACCGAGCAAACTTCCTTCCCATGTCACCGATTTTGTGTTTCCTCCCTTAGTCACTTACTTTAAAAGCTCCTAAACTCGAAAAAGAAGAAGAAAAAAAACATTATCTCGCGACAACCATTGCGAATGCTGCTCCTGAGTCTTGTGGCATGTCCGTATCGGCAATCGTGTTGCAATGAAGTTTTCATATTTTCGGCAAACAATGATAAGCACCGAAAATTCACTCCCATGCCGGTTTCGTCGAAATTGTTGAAAACCGAAAAATTCCAAAATGTTTTTTTACTAAAAAAAAGTATAAAAGAGATGACTAAGTTTTACGGGGTTGAAAACTTTAACTACAACTTTATGCTGTCTTGAGCCTGAACACAACTCACTCTTAACTGCCAACCCAACAACGCTGCTTTTTTTTTTCGGGAGGGGGGGGAGGGGGATTACATGTAATATTTGGTTTCTTCTTTTAGTGGTACAGGGACAATTTCTAAGTATCCGAGTAAGGCGCACGTTCCCCACAGGTTAGGGTATATTAGGCCTGTGGCCTCTTTCATATATCAATAAAAAAAAAACCTTAAATAAAAAAACACCTAGAATTTGAAAAGCGCAGGACGTAGCTTGCTATGTTCACAATTCTTGCTTCGGGATTAATTCCTGCTCGTTATTATTGCCGCATTCCTCAATTTATCTTTTTTATGCCTTTATTTATTTTTGTTTGTTCATTCCGATACCTACATCGTCCAGAGGGCATTATTGGGGGGGGGGGGGCAGCATGGAGTGAATGCCAATTTTACAAAATGTGATAACAATATAAGAAGTCTCATAGGACTGAAGAATCTGATGGACTGCAATTACGGTGTGCAGATAATGGAATGACCTAATTCCTGTCCCGTCGCAGCCGAGTACGACTACGGTGGAGCGACCATCTTCTCGATGATTCGGGCCGACGACAGCTACCTGCCCAGAAGCTTGTACTTCAAGGCCAAGGACTATCACGCC
This sequence comes from Ixodes ricinus, assembly GCA_037355805.1. NCBI lineage: Eukaryota > Metazoa > Arthropoda > Arachnida > Ixodida > Ixodidae > Ixodes > Ixodes ricinus. The sequence goes on along the minus strand of JAZHYW010044691.1, from coordinate 12,077 downwards.
GGCTACTCATACGACACGGTCGCCATGTCCTTCGAGGGCTGGGGCCTGAACCAACTGCTCGATGGCGTCGCGGGCCCACGGCCGGGCTCCACCAGGAACCTGTGGAACTTCGACGGGCGACGTCGGTTCACGAGGGAGGCGTCGGCCAAGGACCGCAAAGAGATCGAGGACGCGGTGAGGACACCCGAAAGCTACACGTTTCACTACAGCGGTGCGGTAGCGCGTCCCAGCCACGAGGCCCTATGCTCACGACCGAACTGTTGCGAATCTCTTACAGCGAGAGAACACACTGCCACGTTTGCGCCATCTACGAGGAGGCCCTGGAACTGCATCGTACAAAACGAAGGTTTTTTGCGGTATTTTCGAAATGAAGTGTGCGTAAAATCCACAAAAAATAATCGTATACAACGTTGCCAAAAACGTTCGCAGCAAAAAAAAAAAAAAAAAAGATATACAGAATTGTTAAGTGTTCCACGGCCACTCGGTAGAGGGCGCCAGTGTGTTCGCTTTCGTGGCAAGCAATTTAAAGAGGTTTTACGGCAGGTAGTCGAAAGCAGATGCCAAGCTCATCCATGTGCTTCTACATGTAGTAATCGTCAGCTTAAGAACCGCAGGGAAAGCGTCTTATCATCGCTCCTCTGCGGCCAATGAGATTGTGGCATTGGCCGATAAATACGCCGAAGGACGAATCACGAAGCCCCGAGTGTTGTAATAATGGTCAGCAGCGTGAGATGCATACACATCAACAAATAAATAAGAGTTCATCCGGGGGTCGTTCGACTATTGCCGTTTTCTTGCCCCGCAGCTCCCCATTCAAGACTGGCCCTTCGATCCTGTGTACGCACGGATTGGTCTCAGCATGTACGGCAACGAGATCGACACCTGGGAGTTCGACGAGAGCATGCTCGGAAAGGTTAAGGAATCGGGTAAGACCGTCAGACAGACCAGACAGAACGATCCGGAAACAATCAAAATGCGATGAACGCCGTCACTTCTTTATTTATATTGTCTACAGTCGGTGACAGGTAAAGAATTCAGTGTATGAACCGCCTCCCATCGCGAACTTTTAGTCTTTGATGATACTTTGTCGCACGCGCAGTCAAGGCCCTGTCCCGTGAAAGGTGTAAGTATAACGATAGCTTCCTCTATACTCACAGAGCCTGGCAGTTTGACGAGGGAGCCATAGAGCGCCCGGTCGCAGATTTGGAGCGCGACGGTCTGGTAGCACCGAGTATTTCTCGGGGAAGCTGGTAGTGAACGCACAGCTTTTGCAGCGGCGAGGACGCGAGGAACGCGAGGAGCACGGGCGGACATTCCATCGCTCGGGAAAAGTGTGTTACGGCGTCTCGCCGCAGCGGGGCGCCCGTCACGTGGCTCTCCTCTCATCCGTTTTCTGCAGCACCACAAGCTCGGTATAACCGAGTTTGTGGTGGAGGCGGAGCATATAGGGGGTATTTACTGGCGGCCATAGCTGTGTGCGCGACTGCTGAGTGCGTGCTAACGGCGAGCTTCCGCGGTTCTTTAGGAAGGTGCATTCCGCACCATCAAGATTGTCGGTCTAAGCAGCCTATTACTGTGAGGTCGTTCTGAGCATGCGCTCCAAACAGCGTCCTCAAATATGGCGCTCAGTAGATACTGTATTCTCAGCCCTTCACCGAATGTAGAAGTTTGCAAACATGGGACTATGTGCCGCATGCGTTCGAGCATGTGCAGCATGCGCGTGAAGGCAGCTTTTTGGCAGGCTACCACTCGCACGTGCTTGCTCACATGAGCAAGAACATGGCGGTGGCCAGATATGCCTTGTTTGCAGTTGTCTATAGACAATTGCAAGCATGGCGCCCCGACTGGTGCCCCTTGCGCGCAAGCGCGTGCGGCTTGCGCGTGAACCTGCAATCCTGAAATCGTCTATAGACGATTGCAGACGAGACCACAGGCCACCACCATGACTACTCGTGCAAAAAAGCCCGTAGAATTTCAAGTTTGCCAAAGCTATGGTCACGCCAAAGCTGCACGTGCTTGCACTCATGCGGCACCAGCCGGGGCGCCATGCTTTCACTTGTCTATATTTTTTTAATGTCTTGTGAGCAACACCGCGTGCAAGTTCGCCTGGTCCTCGCGTACATCGTGCGCTTGTTTACACGCCAAAAGCCACCACGTGCTATGCCCCCCCCCCCCCCCCAACACACACACACACCCCAAGCCGGCTTCAACCATTTACGGCGCATACTTGGCTGCCTTGTCATCCCGCGTTCTCTGCACGTTCCCTGTGTCGCCCTTCGACTGGCGTGTCTCTCCTCGCGTTCCGATGCGACAAAGATGCGTTTTGGAGCACTTGCTCGCCGAATAAACTCTTCCCAGCACCTACTAACTATATAAAGATGCCGAGCAACTGTTAGGTCCCAGGACTTTCGGGGAAACTGTGTTCGGTATATATATTCTTGTTTGGTTGTTGTTTTTTTTTGTGACGGGCTCAAAAGATAACAGGGGCCCGCAATGTTTATGAGTCCCGGACGCGACGGCACTTAACGAATTCCGAAGTAACCCGAATCTCAAGCACCGGGGTTGGAAATGTGGGGAGTCGGCGAGAAGCACCGCCGGGTCGGAACGACACGGCGGGGGGTGCGGAGCGACCCAGCGAGGTGACAAGCGATGCTGACCAGACGCCCGGGAAAGTGGGGACGATTCCTGGAATTTTGGGGGCGCGCGGGAAAGAGAAGGGCAGTCTACGCTGAGCATCGGAGGGGGCAAGACGCCACCAGGACTCCGAGAGGTCTCGCGTAGCTCCTAAGATCTGTTAACCAGTCCGTAACTATATATGTAAATAAATCACATATATCTATTCGTAACCTTCACCTGGGTGTCCCTCTGCAACTACATCTCCGTTGGCCAAGGCGGAATTGGGGGTTGCCATCATCACATCGGCGGCAACCCAACAAAGGACTTCAACCCCTCTCAACGACGACAACCAGAGAGAGAGAGGGAGGCGAAAATTAACTGGCGCAGTCGGCAAGGATTTCGCCACGCCCTTCGGAGGAGAAAGCTGTCTACATCATAAGGGACACCGAGAGCTTTGCAGGTGAAGATGACGAATGACTGGGACTCGTCACCGTTGGAGTGACGAAGTGAAGCTGCGACCCTAGAAGGACGTCGATTGTCTGGCTGTCGCCGAAGGTGTGACAGTGGGCCGCAGGAGCTCCTTGGAAGCAGACACCTCAACGTCCGACCGTCGCCGTGAGTGCGACGTGGGGTCAAGAACACCAGACGACGTGGAGTGCCCGGCAGTCACCGAAGGTGTGATCAGGAGCCGCAGGAGCTCGCCGGACACAAGACGTCAGGCCGTCGCCGGGGTTGCGAAGAAGGCCAACGAGATCGTCGGAGAGTGCTGAGTGTCCGTCTGTCGCCGGTGGTGTGACAGGGAGCTGGAAGAGCTTGACGGATACGGAAACAAGGCATCCAATCGTCGTGGAACTGCGACGCAAGGTCGACGAGACCATCGGAGAGCGTCGACTGTCCGGCTGTCGCCGCAGGTGCGACGAGGAGCCGTGGAAGCTCGCCGGAAAAGAGACGTTCGACCGTCGCCGCAGGTGTGACGGGAAAGCAGCTGGTGATTGCTGCAGACGCTGCTCCTCAAGACATCTGATCTGCACAGTGCCACAAGTCGGCAGCGGCCAAGCCTGGTGCAGCTATCCGGGACAAACAGCGGCCCGTGATCGTGGCAGACACGACAACCAGGTGGGAGGTCCCTTTGTTGTTCTCCTCTGGGCGTCATGTTGGGTACGCGAGCAAACGCCAAGAAAGGCCAGTCATCTGAAAGCAGTAGTGAATTGGGGGCAGAAGGGGAGTCCGATATGGACAGTAACGCTTTGCAGCTCCGGAAGGAACTAATGGAGATGGAGATAGAAAAGCTGAAACTAGAGCTGGAAGTGGCTAGACTTGCCAGAGCGCAGGACACCACGTCGGGAGCCAGCGCTGCCCGAACGGAGGGGGACGAGGTACTTAGGTACTCGCGGATTGTAAGGGGCGTATTGTCCAACATGCCAGAGTCCGAACCGTTGGTGCCCTCGTGGTTCTCCGGGGTGGAGAGTATGTTCAACAGCCTTCACGTGCCGGAAAGCATCAGGGGCGCAATGATCCTCCCCTTCCTCACGGAGAGAATGAGATCGGTCGCAAACCGAATCGCTGCTGACGCGATGCCGTCGTACGACGACTTAAAAAGAGCGATGCTTGAGGAGCTTCAGCTTGCTCCAGCGGAGTATCGGGAGCTGTTTTACAAAACTAGAAAGGACGAAAAGGAGTCCTGGGGACAGTTTGCATCTCGGCTGGGCGACTTTCTTGGATATTATTTGAAAAGTAGCGAGGTGACATCTCTGGAGATGCTGAGGCAGCTGCTGATAGCTGATCAGCTAAAGCGCACGATGCACCGAGACACGAGAGCATATGTCGACCTGAGCGAAAAAGGAAAATGGTTACCGCCCGCAGAAGTGGCCAAACTTGCGGTAAACTATGAACGAACGCAGAAGGAATCGAGGGCTAAACAGGGGCCACCTTTCCCAAATCGCGAGGGGAATAAACCGAGTCTGAAAGATAAAGGCGTGGCTTCTGGTACAGAGAAAAGAAGCTGCTTCGGATGTGGGAAGTTGGGGCACATTTGGGCCAACTGCCCGAAGCCTAAGGATAAGGTCCCTAAAGGCGGTACCGTTGCTGGTGTAGGGCGCGATCGCAAGGAACAGCTACGGAGGGTGGTGGCAAACGAGAGGGACATCGCGACAAACACTGCTATTGGGTCACGAGTCCAATTGGTCCCGTTGGTATCCGAGCATAACAAATTTCAAGGGAGGTTGGATTCGGGGGCGGATATCACGGTGATCAGGCGGAGTGTGATCCAAAGTGGGAGCCTTGAAACTTCGGGACCCATTGTTCTCCGCGGAGCCTTCGGTCAGTCAATAACAGCTGACTTGATGTACGTGCCGCTGAGGGCCGACTGTGACGAGTACGACACCGGACCACAGGTTATATCCCTGTGCGCGGTAACAGAGGAGCTGGCTGAGGGAATTGACGCGCTCATAACACCCGACGTGTACGATGAACTCCTCAGAGCGAAGGCCGAGTTTGAAGCTGAAGCCGGTGATCTGGGCCCCGACCTGCCCGAGGGGCACGGGGGCGAGCCAGTAGACTTTGAGGAGAACGAAATTCAGGCCGAGGTGCAGTTCGTGACGAGTCCAGCTGATGCAGGAGAGGGTACAAGCGTAACAGAATTCCGCAGAGAGCAGCTCCACGACGAATCACTCAGGGATGCCTGGAAGGAGGCTGAGAACGGGACACACGGCATGGTTGTGCGCGAGGGGCTCCTGTATCACAAGGATGACGTTGATGGCCGACCTTGTGAGCAGGTGGTGTTGCCGGCGTCCAGGCGCGAAAAGGTGCTCGAGCTGGCGCATGACTCCCCGTGGGGAGGGCACTTTTCGCAGAAGAAGACCAAGAAGAGAATAAAGGGCGCGTTCTTTTGGCCAACGATGGCTCAAGATGTCAAGAAACACTGCCAGTCGTGTCATGCGTGCCAAGTACAGTCGAGGGCAAACGTACTGGATAGAGTGCCGATCACACCGCTCTCGCGGCCTGAGCTACCATTTCAAACAATCTTCATAGATTATTTTGTTCTTAGCCCGAGACTGAGGCAGGAAAAAAGGAAAGTTTCAAAGTAGAAGAGAAATGGACAGTCGAGGACACGTCTCTAACACAGCTAAAGACAAGTTTATTTGGTCACCCTCTTATAACACTCCACGAACTTCACCACAGAACCGTCTCGCCCTTTTCGACCTACAAATGGTTAACATACCACACAGCTCGCCTGCGCACTCCACTGCAATTGTCATTGACTGTACCTTGAAGCAATCTTGATCGTCTTCCACAAGTACAACACACTACTCACCGGAACGACAACCGACCGCCTGGATTTGTCAAGCGGTAGCAGTACTGGACCGGCTGGGACGTCGACTGGCGGAGCTGGAGGCAGAGGTTGCATATTTCGGCATCTGCCTTCGAAAAAGATTCGTGGACCCAGCTGCATTCAAGCATCTGTCGGCATCGGGGGGCCATTGGAGCGGCAAGAAGAGGATCCTCAAGGCGTACAGAGAAGCCTCAAGTCACCGGATCAAAGAAATACGCGGCGCTTCCGAAAGACTTTGGGAGATCCTGGTGGGAGGTGATTTCAAGCGGCACAGAGACTACATCCTTTGGAACAGCATCAGGAGGACAATTTTCGACCGTATGTGGTATGTCAAACGAAGGCATGTTCTGGATAGCATTAAGATGAAATCTCAGGAGGGAAGGGCTAGAGAGTCACGGTTTTGTAGTTTTGTCAATCGGATGTGTGGAGGTTCTGTTATCAACCCGGGTGGCGTAATGTTGTCAGGGAAGACGCAAGAAGTGTTGGAAAAGGGACCGAAATTTTGTATTGATGTAAAACCGTCAAGGGTGGATGTATTTTCATCCATACAGTCGGTTGCGAGAGCGGTCAGGCATGAAGAAAAAGCGGCGTTTATTGAACAGGCTGTTGGCAGAATGGAGAACGTAATGGGGAATGCATACCCAAAGGAGAAAAGGAATTTTCGTCTCGTCAACTCGGTTAGAAAGGAGTTAGAGGATCGTTCATTGCAATTGCTACAAACGGATAAATCCGGTAGATTCGCGGTTCTTTCAAAATCGTCATTTCAAACGAAAACAGGTGATGCGATGGAATCTTTGTTTCATGAATGGGGTGGAAACATCGGAAAGCTAAAGAAAAATATAGTTTCGATTTTGGAAGAGGACGAATTTCAGGATGTAGCGAAGACCATGTTGAATTTGTCGAAGTCAGCTTTGAGCGTAAAATTCTTCATTAAGGATCATAAACCGGAGATGCCACTTAGAGTGGTGATCAATGAGAATGGGACTTGGCAGAAGGTAGTCTCCGTGTTTCTTCAAAAAGGTTTAAACCATGCAATTCTAGATAAGTCTTTGTCACTGAGAAATTCGAGTGAGTTGATCACGATACTTGAAGGTCATCATGGAAAGGAAGGAGATGTGTTGTCAATGGACATCAAGGATCTTTATTACTCATTAGAGAGGAGTCGGATGTTGGAAAGAGTAAAAGGGGTGCTTGAAATGAATTTGGTACGGTTCCAATCGCGGTCAGGCATTTCGGTGGACAGTTTTCTTGCCATTCTTGATTACTACTTGCAGTCAACGATAGTAGAGTATGAAGGGAAAAAGTATTTACAGAAAGAGGGAGTATGCATTGGGTCGAGTGTAGCACCGGCGTTAGCGGAAATTTACCTAAATTCTTTGGATTGTATTGTATCTGATAGGTTGCAGGAGTTGACGTCGGAGTCCTGTTTTGTGAAAAGATATGTCGATGACATTTTGATCTGTTCTTTTCGGGAGGGATTATCTGACAATCTCGAAGCATTGATCAGATCGGCAGCCCCGGAACTGAGGTTTACGGTCGAACGACCCATGAATGGTAAACTGCAGTTTTTAGAACTTATGATTCACAATGAAAAAGGGCTATGTTGGGAATATGGAAAAGAAAACGCAAAACCACTGCTATCGAAAAAGAGTTGCCATTCAAAAACAGTGAAAGCGGGTATTGTAAAGTCTTTAATCACAAATGCAATGGAGAGATCATGTACACATTTCTTGGCTGGATCAGTAGAACGACAGTGGAGAAGGCTAAACGGTGCTGGTTATGAGGATGAATTCGTAGGGAAGCAGTTATCCGTAAAATTCGCAGACAAATGTAGAGGAGAACCAAAGCAAAAGCCAAAAAATAGAACTAGTGTAATTCCGTTTTATCACAAAATTTCTCACAACTTAAAGGCTTGTGCCAAAAAGTTCGGTGTGGATCTGGTTTTTAGTTCGGATTACAAGTTGAGTAAGCTCACACCCTTCCACAAAAGTGTGAAGGAATGCACAAAAACGCATCGAGAAAAGTCTATTCCGTGTGATAATGGAGTGGTATATGAAATCCCCCTGGAATGTGGCTTTAAGTATGTGGGGCAAACGTCAAGGTGTATAAATGACAGATTGACTGAACACAAAAGAAATGTAAAAAACAACGTGGCTAATTCGGAAATAGCGAAACATGTTCAGGAATGTAATAATTGTATACCATGCTGGTCCGAAACAGAGATAATACACAGGGAGTTAAACGACATCAAAAGGGTTGTTAAAGAAACAATAAGGATGAAATCAATGGGCAACTGCATTAGTCAGGTGTCGTTACAACTTAGCAGCAGTGCAAAGACATTCTTGCGGATTTAAGAGTTTTGTAAAGTGGTTGTTGAATGTGAAAGGGTGTAAGTGCTTTCCTCCTTTGTGTCTTCGGGTGGGGATCAGGTGGATTGGAATCTTTTGTTGCCAGGATGCTTTGGGATTGTGGGCCGGAGAGTAGAGGGGGAGGGTGTGCTATGTACGCGAAGGTTCGGTCAATTGTCTTCCGGGGAGTTAGAGTGTGTTGCTTTGTGGAAAACGTCAAGATTGTTCAAGGTCGTTTGACAATTGTGGTGGAAAGGGATGAGACCTTTGTTATATTTTGGCTTTGGAGGTCGAAAAGGGCGAGAAGGTTCTGTGGTGAAGTTCGTGGAGTGTATATAAGAGGGTGACCAAATAAACTTGTCTTTAGCTGTGTTAGAGACGTGTCCTCGACTGTTCATTTTTCTTCTACTTTGAAACTTTCCTCTTTTCCTGCCTCAGTCTCGGGCTAAGAACAAAATGGTTAACATCCACCAGCTCGCCTGCGCACTCACTGCATTATCTTCATAGATTGTATCGGGCCGCTTGACCCTCCTTCGGCAAGGGGTCACCGGTACGCGCTTTGCATAGTCGACCTGTGTACGAGGTGGGCCGAGGTAGTCTGTCTGAGATCATTGACGGCGCAAGCAACATGTGACGCGTTGGTGGGTGTGTTCGCCAGATTCGGAACGCCGCAACTAATCTGCTCGGATCAGGGCACAAACTTTGTGGCAAAACTGACGCGACTGCTAACAGAGCGGCTGGGGGTGGAGATGCGGTTCTCGACTCCAGATCACCCCCAGAGCAACGGTCTAGTTGAGAGGTGGAATGGGACCTTCAAGGCCATGCTGCGTCATGTAATTCAGGATCACAGAGGGCAATGGGACAAGTACGTTCCATGTCTATTGTGGGCGTATCATGAGGTTCCCAATGAAACAACAGGCGTGTCACCGTTTGAAATGATGTTCGGCAGAAGTCCAAGTGGTCCACTCACTCTACTGAGTAAGCACTGGACCGGAGAATGGGCTGCTCCGGTGGGACTTAACTCGTCCGCTGAGTCGTACCTCCTGCAGCTTAGGAAAAGGATGAAAGAATCCGCTGATCTGGCGCAGGATAATACCGTGGTAAACCAGCAAGCTTACGCGGCACGGTACAACTTGAGAGCCAGGGACAAGTCCTTTGCGGTAGGAGACCTAGCGCTGATCCTAGAGAAGGACTCTAGCGGTAAGTTAAAGGGAAAATGGATCGGTCCGGTAAAGATCGAACAGCGGGTCAGAGAGCACAGTTATGTGGTGAAGCTGTCGGATGGAAGGGAGCGGCTTGTACACGCGAACAAACTAAGGCGGTACTACGTTAGGATGAATGCAGTGGGCGTTGTCTTTGACGCTGACGATGCGTTCGGTGCACTGGAGTACGTCCCTGCGCGAGAGTCCGGCGGGGCCAATGATGAGCCTCAAATTAATCGTGCGGCACGCCTGACTGAGAAGCAACACAAAGACCTAACCAGCTTGCGGGCTGAATTTAGTGGCGTGTTTTCTGATAAGCCAGGACAGTGTAAGGTGGGTTCGCACAAGATCGGGATCGTTGCGGGGACAGAGCCCAAGCGGACGTATCCGTACAAGATTCCGATGAAGCTCAGGGCAGAAGTGGATCGACAAATAGACCAGTTGCTGGACTGGGGTCTCATCTATCCAGTCGAGAGTATGTTCAGTCACCCGGTGGTGTGCGTCATGAAGAAAGACGGTACGGTAAGAATGTGCGTTGATTACCGGTGCCTGAACTCGATGACCGAACCTGATGCATTTCCCATGCGAGCGCCGACGGAACTGCTGTGGCAGGCAGCCAAGGCGAACTTCATTTCGGTCTTGGATATGACTCGGGGATACTGGCAGATCCCTGTAGAGCCCGAATCCCAGGCATGCACTGCCTTTGCAACATCTCGGGGTCTGTATGCCTGGCGAGTGATGCCCTTTGGGCTGCGTAACTCTTCTGCCACTTTCCAGCGAGTGATGAATCAGCTGCTTGCGGCCCACTCCGCGTACGCATGTGCGTATGTTGATGATGTGGCAGTCTTCTCTGACACCTGGGAGGAGCATATGACTCATCTAGCTGGAGTACTGAGAACTATCGGAGAGGCCGGGCTCACCGTCAACCTGGAAAAATGTCAGTTCGGCAAAGATCAGGTAAAGTACCTGGGTCATGTAATTGGAGGTGGATCCCATTCTCCGGACCCCGAACGCACTCGTGCCATGCGGGACCTAGAGCGACCGACTACAAAGAAGGAGTTGAGAAGTGTTCTGGGCCTTTTCAACTACTATCGCGACTATGTACCGCATTTTGCGGAACTGGTGCTCCCACTGACAAAACTAACAGGTAAGAGGGTGGCAAACCAGATTCCGTGGTCCGCAGATGCGGAAGCAGCCTTTAACGCCGCCAAGGGGAAGTTGGCCGAGGCACCCCAACTGGCCGCGCCAGACCTGATGAGAGAGTTTGTCTTGACGACAGACGCGTCCGAGTTTGCGGTTGGCGCCTGTCTCTCGCAGAAGAATGGGGAGGGGAGGGAACAACCCATAGCTTTCCTGAGCAGAAAACTAACCCCGACGGAGACTCGCTGGGCAACAATCGAGCGAGAGGCGTTCGCGATCGTGTGGGCGCTATCGAAACTCGAAACCTGGCTTTTCGGGGCTAAAATTAAGGTGGTCACAGACCACAACCCACTAAAGTACCTCACCCTCACATCCCCGAGCAGCGCGCGTCTCACGCGATGGTCCCTTGCGCTCCAGCGCTACGAGATAACTATATCACATATTAAGGGGTCAATGAACCAGTGTGCGGACGCGTTGTCTAGGCTTAGAGTTGCGAGCTAGAGACGGCGGGCCTTGAGGTGTGGCTCGGGGCTGACATGACGTTCAGTGGAATGATCTCTGGGGCCTCCCATATGAGTTGTGCTAACCGTATAATATTATGTGCTAGTGCTAATGCATGGTTTTTTTGTTTTTGTTTGTTTGTGTTTTGCTGGGTTTGCTTTAACTACGAATGTACCGGAAGGGTAGAGTTTCGTGCTGTAATAGGGGAAGGTTGGAGTTTATCGCCATTCCAGGCTGCACGGTGAACACTTCGCTTCTAAGTCCTGAGCCTTTATGTGTTTTTGTTTTGGTGTGTTGCTCGTTCTTGTAGCCCGAGCAACACAGTTGGGGGGGAGATGTTAGGTCCCAGGACTTTCGGGGAAACTGTGTTTGGTATATATGTTCTTGTTTGGTTGTCGTTTTTGTGTGTGACGGGCTCGAAAGAAAACAGGGGCCCGCAATGTTTATGAGTCCCGGACGCGACGGCACTTAAAGAATTCCGAAGTAACCCGAATCTTGAGCACCGGGGTTGGAAATGTGGGAGTCGGCGAGAAGCACCGCCGGGTCGGAACGACACGACGGGGGGTGCGGAGCGACCCGGCGAGGTGACAAGCGATGCTGACCAGACGCCCGGGAAAGTGGGGACGATTCCGGGAATTTTGGGGGCGCGCGGGAAAGAGAAGGGCAGTCTACGCTGAGCATCGGAGGGGGCAAGACGCCACCAGGACTCCGAGAGGTCTCGCGTAGCTCCTAAGATCTGTTAACCAGTCCGTAACTATATATGTAAATAAATCACATATATCTATTCGTAACCTTCACCTGGGTGTCCCTCTGCAACTACATCTCCGTTGGCCAAGGCGGAATTGGGGGTTGCCATCATCACATCGGCGGCAACCCAACAAAGGACTTCAACCTCTCTCAACGACAACACCAGAGAGAGAGGGAGGCGAAAATTAACTG